>JAWWMW010106097.1:0-10577 GCA_035048345.1 Echeveria elegans
GTTAAGGCTGTCATGGATGAAGAAAGTGAGATTGGCAGGGTGGTGAGGGCTAACCACGCCAAGTGGAGGGAGTTCCTGCTTAAGGATGGGCTTGAGAGGGACTATGTTGACTCATTCATAGTTAAGTTGCAAAATTTACTAACATCATGATCTCAATTTTTGGGTCGTACTACTTAAAAGATCAAATAAATAATTTCTATCGTTTGAGATTGTCAAAAACATATTTAGACATTGCTAAAAGATTGGCGCATGCTACAATTGAATCATGCTTTTCTATGGTCGGTTTTCTCATTCATGGAAAAGTTCGAGAGTGACAATTAAATATTTGTAACATATATACACTTACTATGTCTTTCAATTTGAATGAATAAGCAAATTTAAATTAACTACAAGTTACAGGTTGAAATTTAAATGTCACTAATGGTTAACATGTTGATACTTTAGTTTAAATCTCGTATAACATAGTATTCATAACGCATATTAAAGCTATACTCCTCATCCTTTATGTAATTCGGCTTCTCTCTTATTGTCAGTAGATTCAAATCCTTACGTATAGGTAATTATCAATCAGTATCTTCCAAAATCTGAAATTCGTCCCATCAAATTTATCTGCATGATGCTTTGCATCCATAATCACACAAAGAATCAAGCTCAGATACCAGTTGTTAGGATCACAACAATGTAATTATGAAAAGACACCAAATAAAATAAAAGAAATAAGTACGAAACGATAATAATATTTGCTAACTCAATACCCACAAAATCGATGACTAACCTGGGATACTACAAAGCCAATAGATCGAATTCATTATGAGGTTAAGCATACAATTTACAACAAGATCCGCAAGCTTCCGATCAAGCTCTTGTCAACTATAACAAGATTTTGATTTTCCCGAGACTCAAACTTTAATTTAATCCTCAATAGCTATCATGTCTTTTTTACAACGTTAGGTTTTAATTATAAAAACATAGAAACCATAATTAGAGTAGTTTTAGAAACTCAAGACAAATTTGGATCAAAACTCTAATTCATAGCCTAATCATAGAGGCTCCAAAGTCCAACAATATTTTCTGGAGACTAATGTCAACGCTTTTCGACCCTTTCATCTTTTTTCCACTTCTTGTTATGTCACACACTCACTTCTTACCCTGAGTGGCTGGTTAAAGCTTCATCGTGCTTTAACTTCCATGTTACCTTCCCACGGTAAACCTCCTTACCACAGAACAGTACCGTATTTTTCCCGTCACCCTGCACACGAAACAACTTTACTCCTAAATTCTTCTTCTCAAGTGCATGATACTTCATTTTCTCCAGCCGAAGTTCGTTAGTATGAGCATATCTCATTATCCCCATGCTTCTTCGCCAGACCCTCACACTGTCTCAACAATCGACCACTTTTATCATCACCTAGGATCCCTTCACGACCTTCATTACTCCTTCCCCACAAAGGAAAAACTTCGTTGATCTAACACACTTAACAAAATCAAATCTTCTCTTTACTACTACCTCCGTCCGGATTTGTTCCTCCTGTTTCTATTGTGGGGTGTCACCTAATATTCTTCATGTTTTCATTTTAGGTAATTTTCTTAACAACTGTATCCCTCGTATAACACCATCTTTCCTATTTTATTCTCCACTCACTTGCATCTATCTTATTTTTCAAAAAAAGTGAAAAAAAAGAATTTCTACTGGTTAATACACAAAAACAGTATGCGTTTTCCATTTTTATGCAAATAAGCAAGTTTATTTTTTTTCATCTTTGATTTACTAAAATATTGATTATTGAAGACTTCTTTTTTTGTGTGTGTGGTTGAAACTTGATGAAACAAAACTCAAAGACAAAGTTCAAGACAAGACATACACATTAGAGTTCAGTCAAACGTACCAATACAGTACTGCTAGAATATATACTTGGGTTGGGCCGGAAACGCCTTCCTCAAGCCCAATACAGTCCAGTAATCGGAATATATCAACGACGGGTCTCGAGTTCAATTCGTATAAAAACAAAATCCCACTCAAAAATATGAATTAGGGTTTGTTGCTTCTTCGAATCCCAATCCGAACGATTCATTCACTGATCTCTCTAGCAACTAGCAAGCCATGGGGAGAGGAAAGTTCAAGGGCAAGCCCACCGGTCGCCGTCAGTTCTCCACTCATGAGGAGATGGGTAAATTTCGCTGATTCTGTTGTGATTTTTGTTTCAGTGGATCTCATCGGGGTTTTGTTTGGGCAGCAGAGTCCTGATATGATTTGTTGTTGTTGTTGTTGCAGTCGCTGGATCATCCGCGCGTCCTCGCACGTTTCGGCAGGTTCCTTCTCTTCATATGACCATCATGCTGAAAGGTTTCAGTTTTGCAGCTGAAGTGATTTTTTTTCTTTATTTCTCAGGAAATTGCCGAAGATGTAGAGGAAGAGGAGCGGTCTGAAGAAGAATCAGAAGAGGAGAATGAGGTTTATTTATGATCTGAGAAGCTTTTCTTGTCGTGGAAATTTTGGTGGATGGAAAGGAAAATGAGTGAAAAATGAATATGTTTGTTTGGTTACGCAATAATGAAATTAAAACTTAACATTAGAACATCCCTTGAACAGAAGTTTGGTTTTTTGAAAGGAGTGAATAATTTAGCTGCGTGGTGTAAACGTATGCAGAAGCGAAAGGGGACTCAAGGTATCATTGAAATCGAAAATCCTAATTTGCTGAAGGCCAAGATACTGAAAGCCAAAAATATTGATGTAAGTTACGGACTAATTATCCTAGTTACTATACAAGCCTGTTTATCGTGATTGCTTTGTTTTCCTTACTTCCAATGTGCATTTTCACAGCTTGATAAAACAACTGAACTTTCGAGGCGTGAGAGGTATGCCTCTGCAGTTCATCATATCAGATTTCACATCAGCTACTTGTTTTGAATTGAGTGATAGTAACTTTTTCTATTCGTAGAGAGGAAATTGAGAAGCAGAAGGCACATGAGCGATACATGAAGCTGCAGGAACAAGGCAAAACAGAGCAAGCTAAGAAGGATTTAGGTCAGGATTTTTTTCTCACTGGCTTTCATAATAATTTTTTCTCTTTGTTTTTTTCTGTTTTCGATACGAGGCGTATTGTTATTTAATTATTCTGTTTATAGTTGTTCTTACTTGTGGCTTGCTTATGATTGTTTGAGACCTTCCAACAAAAATCATTGTGATAAATGACATCTTCTGCAGATCGATTGGCCCTCATACGACAACAAAGAGCAGATGCTGCTAAGAAGCGTGAGGAAGAGAAGGCTGGTATGTTATTCACTTTTGTTTTATTCCTCATCTTTTTTTCCTTGTTTGGAATGTACATCATATAGACTTGTGATGAATATTTTGCTATGGTAGCCAAAGAACAAAAGAAGGCCGAAGCTCGCAAGTGATCTCAGATTATACAAAAGAGTCTTTGAATTGAATGTGGTCTGCAACTTGTAATGTCCAAACACAACTACTTTGTATTTCTTGCCACATTGTAAATTTTGAATTGCTTATCACAATTTGAATCACTGTTTACCAGCTGTCTTTCAAGTTATTTCGTAACAAGTTTTCATTATTACTAATTATAGGACATTTCGAATGAGTTTGTTCTTCAAATTAATGCAGCCTGTTACTACTTGCACAATGCTCAAAATATGCTTGCAAGTATAAACTCTACTGTAAACACGTCAAATCGAATGTGTGCAATGACTTAAAACGTTGGAAGGCAGACCAAGCAACAACAAGTGACTTTCAATTAAAGAGCTTGCTTTGATGTTGTGGACATGTCATTAACAGTAATAGCTAGGTGATGTACGCGATGATTGCTTTCCTAGCATCCACGGCAAATAGACTGAGCACAATTTCAATTTAGCTACCTAGAACAGTTTTTATGACTCAATCAAATACCCTGTGACAACACACTCAGGAATTTAGGATTTGTAAATTAAGGTTTAGGCTCCAAGTCTTTAGTGCAAACGAATGCTTGAAGGGATTTGAAGAGTTATACAGGATTGTCTTTATTGATGTCTTATGATCACCCAAAACAAAAAGTTGAACCTCAATGCAGAAGAAATGCATAAATGAAAGACAAGATTCATAGTAGAGAGTAGCATTACATAAAGCATACATGATCGAACTGCCACACATACACTAATGACATTTTAACATAAAAGTCTACTTGTAGTACATTGTTTCAAAATAAAACCTAGATTTGACACAACAGGAAACAACTTAAATATATAGATTAGATCATTAAGCAGGCCATGCAGGTATCACCCATCAGTAAACGAGACCCCTCTCGTTGCTTCATCTTCATCTTCTAAATCTGAAATTTTGTTAAATATATAAGTGAGTATTTAGAATTTCACGTTTGAAGATGATATAAAATAAATTTATAAAATTTCACCCATCAAAAAAAAGAAATATTATGTTTAATTCCCAACAATGATATCAGCCCCTTTTTAGGGTGACATTGACTTAGTATTAAAAGGCCACAAAACCAAGAAGAATTCAAGGGTGATTTTTTTTTTGGTATTCTCTAAACTTGTTGGATTTATAAATAATGAGTAAAAGGTTTTTCAAAAACCAAACATTTAAGGAGCCTTAAATTACTCTTCAATCTTGAAAATTATAACCAACTAATGCTAATATTTAAAACAAATTTTATAATATTTCAATTAAATCTAATAATCGTTATTGTAAATATTAAATCCAATTGAACTTACCAAGTAGTAGAAGGCACCATGCTGAAGTGGCTGAAGAGTTACTCCGCATTGATTGGTCAACACGGGTTGCCCATTGGAATGCAGCAGAACGGCGTCGTTACCAAACGCGTCACGCACATTGAATTGCCCACAGTGCACCTCAAACGCCACGTCATTGATGAAAACCGTCGATTTCATTGGCCCAACCATCGCAGACACACAGGAAACATCTGCACCTGCGCCATACCGGAACGTGAGCACAAAAGGGCGGTCAAACACGGACATGTTTAGTTCAAACTAGGGTTTTTGATTAACTAAATTTAGACTGTATGCCACTTAATCATACCTTGGAGTTGATCAAGGGTGGAGGGAAGAGGCATTGCGGTGGAAATGGAGACAGGGGAAGACGCTGATGGATAGCCAAGCTTCATCATCATGAGAGTCTCCTCATCTTCAGCGCCCTTCTTGAGATCAGATTCTCCATGTTCATTCCTAAACAAGAACTCACTACCACGAGGAGCGTTGATCACATCATTGTTCACGTTGTTATCGCACATCATCATATTTATCATCTGTTGGGGCTGGGAGTGAGTATGGTGGTGATCAGGGAAGCCAGAGAAACCCTGAGAGGAGTAATTTAGTTGTTGTAAAGGGAACATAAAGGGCTCATGTTGCACTCCATGGTCATATGTTGTTTGGTTTACTGAAGCATTAGGAGAGTAAGCAAGCTGGTTGAGAAAGTTAGATGAGCCAGAACCCAAAAGGAAATCATTAGGGTTGTTGTTTGTCTTGTTGAAAATGAGTTTGGGAGAGGACTTGTCTGATGAAGATGACGATGAGGATGGACTTGCGATCATGGTGGGGATCGCGTTGTTTGTGACAGATGTGGAGGAGATGGCTGCTGGTTGAGTGGATTTGTTGTGTTGGTTTTTAGCGAGCTGACGGTTCTTGTGTTTGGTTCGTGACTTTCTGTTTTGGAACCAGTAAAACACATTTGCATCTCCTACTTGTCCATACTCTTGTAACTGAGTTCTGATCTTGCGAATTTCATCTCTTGGTGGGTTCACCATTCCAGAGTTGAATATGGCCTCTAGGATCCGGATTTGCTCAGGTTTAGGGTTCCATCTTGGCTTTGGTTCTGGACCTTTCTCCTCAATCCCTAAAATTTTCATAATTAAAGAGCAATATATATAGTATATTGTATGTACGATACAGTTAAGAGATTATATTGATCACAACCAAGTATCAAGGGCTATTTACCTGAGGTGTAAGGGTTTCTATGATGATATCCAGAAAGGAGAGAAGGGTTGAGGTCATGCTGCCATTGGTGGTGAGGATTGCATGGTTTGGATTTGAACAAACTAGGCCAGTGTCTGTTTGAAGAAGACATAATTGAATGGTAATGTGGCAGAAGTGAGCAGCTACGTAGCCAACCAGTAGAGAGAAGTGAAGGAAGATCAAAACAAGCTAAATTCTCTCTTTGTGAATGAGAAGCTCTAGTGACTAGCCTGATGATATCTGGGAAAGCCTCAAAGCCAAGGTCTCTTTTTTATAGCATCATTCGTGTACCTAATCACTGTAGAACACAGCTCATGTTCAGTCCCATCATCCCAAAATCTAATAAAGAAATCCATGTTTTTGCATACTAAGGCAAACGTCACAACATTAGTAGATGAGAAGATTATATGAGACTTAAGAGTGCGTGTTTATGAAACTACTTGATATAGAAGACCCATACCGTATACCTTACTGCAGTAGTTAGCATTTAAACCAAAGTAGTTCCCAATCCACACTCAACAGTACAGAAACACCCAGCTCTATGTCACTTGAAGATATGAAGATGACGATACAGAAGGGTGTGATGAGAGGAGATGAGCTTGGGCTTATATAGAATGATATTCAATATTAGGCGAACTGAGGACGGTCAGTATATGTTTCTGAAGAAGATGGGTTGTTCTGAACAAGCTTCAACTTTCATGGTGAATATGTGTATGTGTGTATGCATGTGCACATGTGTAAATAGTTAAGTAGAGAGAAAAAGAAATGGTGATGAAGCAATTAATGAGAGGACCAAACATTGGAATTAAAAATCGGAGATAATGTTTTATGATGCTGCATAGAAAAACTTTAAGAAGGGTTTGAAAGTCAAGAGGATGAAGAAGGTGACATTAGTGCTTGGTTATATCAAGAAATTTACTACGTAATTTGGGATAATTTTGAAGCCAAAACATTAAAACTTGTGTTGCCTATTTGTACTAGACTGACTTGTTGGTTTATTTTGTTTCTCTTAGACGTTCTCTCTTTATTACTACCCTCTTTTCTTATTCATATTTCTATTTTAGTGTCCCCTTTTATTCTTCTTATTTTAATTTTGAACAGTTCAATTTTTTATTTTATCTCTCACATAACATTCTCTTTCATATTTTATTCTCCACTCACTTATATTTATCTAGTTTTATCTCATACCCTCTCATTAGTTCTTAAAAAATGTGGCACAACCCAAACATGAAGAACAAAACAGGATGGAGAGAGTGCATTTTAATAAATTTCTTAAATTAATTAATGACCTTAGATAATCCTTTATATATATTTTAATTTCAATAGTGTGTCAATGTAGTAGAAAATAGAACGAGACTCGGTTTACACAAGGTAAACGCTCGAGCATAATAAAATGCAATAAGTTCTTTTGTTTTATCTTTTGAATATGAGTGAATTTCATACAACTTCATGAGAATCATTTAGTAGTTATGACTTCCGCACATCGAGATCCTATTCATTGAATCTCCGATCAATGACCCATGAATAAGGATCCAACATTGGTACTTTATCCGTCCTTAACTCGTGGTTGTGGCCGTTCAAGACATATACTGATACGCGCGAATGAGCTTCTTTGAGTTATTCTATGAGAAAAAGCAGTTAGCTTCACATTATGCAGCTCTAACACTCTGTGTAAGACAAGCGTCTAAGATCGACGAAGAATATTCCTCTAATGACCACGAAGATACCCAAAAAGGGACACACACACACAAAAAACCACATGTCTGAATATGTGCCATGCCCGAGTTTGGAACTTAAAACGTGTTGATCTCACAAGACTAATAAAATATTTCGAATTAAAAGTTACAACCCTAACATATCTTTTGGAGATTGATTCGAAATACAGTCCACAATATAAATCATGTACATTATCTAAATTAAGGATCGTTGATGTTAGTTAATTTAGGATGACTCGCGGTTTTAGGTCTTTGTGATGAAACAATTAGGGTTCAAATCCTTTATGGAACCATCAATTCCCATATTTGATCATACATTTCATAACGTCATATATGAATATAAATCTTTTCATACGAATGGCGAGGAATACTAGTTACAATGCACTTAGGTACGTCTGTTTTCTAATTTAGTTTAAAGAATGTTTTCTAGGGTTCTAAGAAAATTAAAAGAAGAGTCAAAGAATTAACATTTTGTATTGCGAGAACCAAAGAAAACCTGATGAAGACTAGGCGGATTAACATTCCAAAAGAAGACATGGGAATATTAAATGCTTATACATGTGAATCCCAATGTCAATGCACTATCCGAATTACCTCCATTTCATGGTCTCGCTAATCCCTATAGCTAGCTGGTTATAGTTTGACCCGGTAATGGTAAACAAAAGATTAGAAGAGAACAAAATAACCCTTGAACGTTAAGTTATGCTCTCTAGTTTAGGAATGTTTTTCAATTCGACTTTTTTTAATGTTGGGCACCACCGGCGAGTATCTGATAAAAATAAGTGTCTAAGACCCCGTATACTTTTCATATTAATATAACCACTCTTAATTTTGGGTTATTTTTCTGCTGAAATGTGACTTATAGACAGGGAGCATAAAATATTATTAAATCTTACGGTACAAAAAAGTTTGACAAAGTTAATGACATTCACAGTTGTGGAAGATTGCAGGAGCGAGCATGTACGTGTCTCGCGCAATAAAACAGAATTCTATAATCAGCATAGGCAGCATAAAGTGCGGAGGAATGCCCAGGGACCGATCCAATGCAATGTAACTCATTAATGATGCTACCACAAAGTGTTATCTTGATGACTTGATCTTCATCCCTTTCTATCTCTCTCACTTCCTCCATCATCACCTCATGCATATCTACCTAAACATGATCTTCATCATTACCATCATTAGAAAATTAGAAGTGGCAGCAGTAGACAAGTAGTTTCTCTGGTTACTTGGATTTGAAGTTGACATCTTTATATGTAGTTGTTGCACTAGTTGTTAAGATATCACAAATCAGTCTCATCCAGTGTACGTACAACCTCCCATTTCTGGCTTTAATCTCACTACCATATCTTCTAGTTGTTGCACTGCTTATGTTAGTGAAAGGAGTCAAGGAGAGCTAGGGTTTGGGTTTTAATTAAAGAGAGTAATGGGATGATCGTGCAAACGCCAAACATTGTACGTACATATGATCCTGCTAACACGTAGTGGTGTGTAGTCATGTATCAAATGTTGAACTTCAATCTGATTTCGTATGTCAATTCATTTCCTTTCTGGTAGCGTGTCATGCTTTTTCTTCAATCTGTTCCATCCGTTTTGTCTACAACTAAAACTGAAACCCTACACATCAAAGTCCCCTTGCTGAAAGCCTCCCACTCCATTCATTCACATCCATCATTTAATAGTATCTCACTACCCAACTCTAGTGGCCATCTTCCTTTTTCCATATATTCATTTGAATCTTGCAATCTAAATGGTTAGTGGGAGATAGATTAATGCATGACACTTTTCAAACCTGATATATGTTGGGTTTGACGACAAACATACCTTGTAACTCTAGGGTGCCATAGACCAGATCTGCGTTTGTTGATTATGGAATCAAGTAATACTCCACTTAAGCTTATATATTCGGTAAACAATGCTTTCTAACAAAACTAACCAACTCTATTCCCTCTAAAACTAGGTTACTCGATCGGGCAATTTTTTTTAGTACAAGTTACAGTTCCATAGTCGCAAGGAGTTGTGGCCAACAGTCGACTCTTGGTTCCCCATAATGGAGGTCAAGATTTCAAGCCTTATCACCATTTGTAACGGTTCTTTGAAACATCAATTATTTCATAAAATAACATTGAAAGGTTTAACGGACGAGACACTTTAATTGCGCAAATGCATCAACGTCACGATTATTGAATGGAAACTTGCATGTTAATAAACGCGTCAACTCAACTCTTGTTCTTTTCAAACCATGCAATAGGAGTAGAGAGTAGAGAGACAACATGGTTGTGATAAAGTGGTATGAGCTATTGCAATATGAGCTATTAGAGGTGAGTCCGTCGTTCCGACGGGACTGCGGAATGAACATATGTTTTTATTTATATCTTTGTTCGATTCTTCATATTGTTTTCAACGTTTACTGCTTTAGTTTTATTTTTTACTTTTTAGGATATTGTTATTCTGATGACTTCATTCGATTCTCCTCAAATTTACCAATGTATTCCGCAAAATTTTAAAATTTAAATTTATACCTATGATTTTTTAATTTTTAATTTTAATTTTTTGTCTTATTACTTTTTTGTCTTATTCTCCAACTATTTTTAGCAATGAATTTATTACTTTTTTGTCTTATTATTTTGTCTTATTCTCCAACTACTTTTAACAATGAATTTAGTAGTTCTAGCGACGAAAATTTCCGTCGCTATATGTATGATGGTGGATTGAATCCTTTTATATTATGTTATTATATAGATACTAGCGGTGAACCCGTCGTCCCGACGGGGAAGCGGACCGTAAATTTCATGCTGTTAGTATTTGGTGCTGGATTGCTACAACGGCAATACCTGATTGTGGAAGACCAATAATTTAGACATGTCAATACATGATGAAAATAGT
>JAWWMW010106107.1:0-10577 GCA_035048345.1 Echeveria elegans
TTTCCAAATGCTCTAGATACACCTGTGATATGAAACACTACCAAAAAGTAACATTTCATCATGAAAATATAATTAATCTGTGGGAATAAACGACTCGATGGATCGTATAAATACGCTCCATCAACCACACACACAAAGATTGACGTATATAGCGGAACGCTCTCTATAGAAGTTGATGATGAGGAAAACACTTCAATATATTCATTGCTATGAAGCATCCATCAGATGAAGTGTTGGTACATGTGCTAGACGCAATAGACGATCTTGTGACGGATGTGCAACCACTATGCACAAGCGATGTTCTCACGCAACTCATACGCGATGCAGTGTTCAAGAATGAAGAATCCCTAATCTTAGGGAATGAGTTAGTTTTCACGCTGTAATCATTGAGCAAGGCTGAATTGAGCTATGAATCTGAAGTTCTGACACTTTGTCGCGCTGACACATTATTACCTTCTGTCGAACAGGAACCAAAGTTTAATCTTAAGCCCCAGCCCGAGCACTTGAATTACGTGTTTTTGGGAGAGAATGACACGCTGCCTGTGATCATAATGAAGAATCTTGAACACAACCAAGAAGCACAACTGATTGAGTTGTTACGCAAGCACAACCGCGCAATCGGATGGACAATCGCAGACCTTAGATGAGTAAGTCCGGATGTATGAGGATGGAGCTAAACCTTTAATAGAACATCAGAGGCGTCTAAATCAAATCATGATGGAGGTGGTGCAAAAAGAAGTACTGAAATTGTTGGACGCTGGAGCGATATACCCAATACCAGACAGCAAGCGGATAAGTCTTGTACATGTTGTGCCAAAGAAGGGAGGAATTAAAGTATAAGCAAACACATAGGGCGAACTAGTGTCGAAGCATATTCAAACCGGTTGGAGGATGTGCATCGACTACAGGAAGTTGAATGCTGTAACATGCAAGGATCACTTTCCCCTTCCGTTCATAGATCAAATGCTTGATCAATTAGCAGGTAAGCCTCGCTTCTGCTTTCTTGATGGATCCTCTGGGTATCATCAAATTCCTGTTGCAGTAAAGGACCAAGAGAAAACCACGTTCACATATCCGTTTGGTACTTTTGCGTTGCGACGCATGCCCTTCGGCTTGTGCAACGCACCCGGTACATTCCAAAGGCTTGTCACAAGCAGTTTCTCTTATGTGATAGGGAAATGCATTGAGGTATTTGGAGATATTGATGACTTTACGAGGAGATAATCTCCCGAAATATATTCTGATAATATTCCTCCTCCTAATCTGATTTAGAAAGCTTGTAGCGCACAGAATTTCTAAATCTTGCACCGACTCACCTTTTACAAACTTGTAATTCCGCAACTTGTTCTTAACTTTCATCCTTCAAACGTTGTCTTTTGCTCTTGAGTCCTCTAAGAAAGTTGCAGGTATGATTTTTATCATTCCAACGAGATATGCCTCGCTTCTTTCCGACATCGGATGGTTTTTCTGGGAATTTCCGATCCTGAGCTGCATTCTGCGCGATCAAGTTCGCTTGCGCAGAGATTCCTTCATGCTTGCGCATCCCCGATCTGGTCTTGCTTCTCCGAATTCGATCAAACTTGCGCCTGAGGAAACGTGTCTCCAAATATGGCTTTTTAGCTCGAATTCATCCTTTTGTCATTTTATGCCCTGAAATACAAAACTACATCAAAAGCGTAATCTTATACAGAATAATAGACCAACAAGACCAGTATTGGGAACATAAACGAGCATATAAATATGCTCCATCAATACAGCACAGTAATTCAAATTTGTTTTGCTAACCCATCTCCCCTTATCCTTCCGCATAATGACGCAGGAGGAGAGGAAGCGATGAACCAATCTCCACACCGGAAGGACAATTTTTGTGCATGGTTCAGTCGGCACAAAGTCCTCATTACCACCACTAACTAATCTCCAAAAGGCATCACATTCAGCTTTTTGCACATAAGGGAAAGTGTTCTGATCGACTAAATTAAAAGCTTTCTGGAAATCCTCTCTAGAGTATGTATGTTTTACAACTCCTACGCGAAATTTCCATTCTACGACATGCTTTTTCGAAATACAAAATTCAGACCATTGTCTCTAAACAACACGCCATTCTGGTGCGAATGAGTAAACAAACTCCCGAACCAATGCCTCATAAACAAATGGCGGACTACTCTCAAAGACATATTCAAAGCCATTATTAATGAAGTATTTTTTGACATCATCCAAAATCTCTAAATTGCTTAACAAGCCTAAATCCGGGTAGATAGGGTTTAGTACCTATAAGTCTTTCAATTTTGCCTCCCTTTCCTGCATCGCGCTTGTCATTCGCATTCGGGCATTGAAAGGGAACGCATTGTCCGGATTTGCCGGAATTGGGACAAGAACACCAGTTTCCGATGTGGGTTGGGTGAATTGGGGGTTAGATGGGGCACCTTTTGCGATGGAAACACCTTTGTTCTTACGTTTGGGGTCCTTGTCGCGTCCCATGGTGCTTGGATTTGAAAAATTGGTGGTGAAGTCGAGTGGGGGAGAGGATTGGTGCTTCTCGGTAAAAAAAAAACTGGGGTTACGCGGCTGATGAATGTGGGGAAGAAAGGGGATTAGGGTTTAAAATTGCTTGGTCCGACCGGAATGGTTCGATTTGGTTCAGATTTGTCTCGATCGAGACAGGGCCTGTCTCGATCGAGATCGTCCTGATGGCGATTTCTAGCATTTGGCTAAGTGTTGTGTCATTGCGATCGAAACACATTGGGTTTCGATCGAAATTATTCCTCAGATTCGGTTGTCTCGATCGAAACAAGTTATTTTTTGATCGAAATTCCGTGGCTAATTCGCAAGTTCCAAGTATTTGTTTCGAACGAGAACATTCCTCAGTTTCGACTGTTGCGATCGAGACGTTGTTTTTCTCGATCGAGATGGTGCTTCAGCAATATATTCTTTTCGACCGTAACTGAGTATATTTCGATCGTGATTAACCTTCAGAGTGCCTTGTTTCGATCGAGATAGGTGCTATTTTCGATTGAAACTGTATTGTTCTAGAAATGCAATACGAGCTTTTCTAAAAATTTATTTCATTCATTATTATTAGAAAATAGGTCGAGGTCCCTTAGGACATGTCACATTTGATACTTATCGACCTTTAATACTCGTAAATCACTACACGAAAAACCTTGTCCCATTCGACCTTGTCATTCATATTCTTGCCCTGTTCAATCTCAAGCTTCCTTTTCTTTCCTTCACAGTTGGAACCTTCTGGTTCGTCCTCATTTCCCCCCTCAGGGAAATCTAGCTCGTCAGGGTCGGAGTCTGTGTCGGTTGGGGGATCATGGATGGCCTTCCGAGCTAAAAGACGCAGCTTCTTCAATAAAGTGTAGTCTAGAGCGCGATATTCATCGGCTTTACAGTAGATTTGGAATTTACAAACTTTTGCTATGAGGGTGATTAATGAAGTGCGCCCAACAAATTTTTGTATACTATATTGTTCTTGCATGTAACTGAATCGCTTTGAGAAAACCGAAAACCAGTCCACAGGTTCCTCTTGCTCTAAGGCCCACATGACGTTCAAATCTTCTTCAGAGATGCAGTCGACCGTTTCGGGTTGACCATTGATGTTTGTTGCCACTAGGCGATGGACATATTGCCATGCTTCATTCTTTATATTCTACGGGGACGAGTAGCTTCCGTAGTGGTTCTCGAATCTTTGTTCCTCCGTGATTGAGGCGGGTATCCCAACCTCTGGAAAACCCCGGAACTGGATGACCTCACTTCGGGACCAACGGAAATCCCTATTTTGGATTCGGAATTCCCAAACCGAGTTTTCATCGTACTTCTTTTTGCCATGAATTAGCGAGAAAGAAGCAAAAAACTCATATACCAAAGTTTTGTATGCTGGTTGGCCCGTCACTACATCAATATTTAGTGAGGCTTTGTTGAACCAAGCATAAACTCTATCGCGTATTGCTAAAGCGTTCTAGGTTCCCTTGTGTGGCGCGAGGCAACACACCATATTCTTAACCCACTTAATAGATTTACACAAAGTAAACCACTAATTTTCAAATTCTTTGGTAGCGAATGTTGGCAACAACTGTGGGTTATAAGTGAGTTTGGGGAAGTTAGGGTTTGCCAAAGAGGGAGAAGGGGTGTTGGAGAGAAAAAAGGTGGCTTGAGACATGGTTTTGTGAGTAGAGAAATCTGATTTTTCTTGAGGTTTTGGTGAGAAAAATTAGTAGGAAATAGGTGTTTTTATAATGGGTGGAAGGTGAAAATCATAAGGTTTTGGCAATTAAAATGATTTTTTCATAAATTGGAAATATCAAGGGTTGGGAATTTAATTAGGATATTCCTTTTGTGTTATTGTGCCATAATTGACAAAATCAAAAAATGTCAAACGATTTTCCTTTTTTTTTTGGTAATCTCGATCGAGACAATGCTTGTCTCAATCGAAACAGATGGTACTGAGTTGTCCGCTCGATCGAAATTAAGTGTTTCGATTGAAATGCGTTATGAGTCTTCTCGATCGAGAGACGGTTATTCTCGATCAAAAATTTTTTTAGTGCATCCTAAGTTAACAAATAAAAAAAATGTACCGGCCTGGTTTAACGTCCTGGCAAGGACGTAGCTATATCTTCTACAAGAATCACATTCGAAAAGTCCTTTGCTAGGATCTCTTCTCGAATGGTGTTGCTCCACAATAATATTTAGCCTTTTCCGAGTTCAACAGGAAGAGCTTTTCTATCAATAGGCATTCGCCTTCATGGTAATGTTTTGCACAATGACCATTGACTCTAAAATGGGTTCCATCTTTACTGGTTAAAACGACATGTCCATCTGTAAACACTTTATAAATGGTGTACGGCCCATACCATCGTGACTTCAGTTTTTCAGGAAATAGTCTAAGTCTCGAGTTAAAAAATAGTACTTTGTCTCCTTCATGGAATGTCCTATCGTGAATCTTCCTATCGTGCCATAATTTGGTCTTCTCCTTGTAGATCCTGGCATTTTTGTATGAGTTTAAGCGTATTTCATCGAGTTTGTGTAGTTGAAGTAGTCGATGTTCGCCGGCGGCTTTAGCATCTAAGTTTAAACTTTTAATGGCCCACATCGCCTTATATTCTATCTCGACAGTTAAATGACATGCTTTCCCAAAAACGAGTTTGTACGGGGACATACCGATCAGAGTCTTGTAAGTTGTCCTATATGCCCACAAAGCTTCGTTTAGTTTCGATGCCCAATCCTCTCTAGATCTGTTTAACGTCTTCTCCAAGATGCTCTTGATTTCTCTGTTAGAAACCTCGACTTGTCCACTCGTCTGTGGGTGATACGGGGTCGAGATTTTGTGGTACACCCTGTGCTTCTTTAGCATATTTTCCAGTTGTCTTTCTTTGAAATGGGTCCCATTATCACTAATGACAGTGCGAGCCATTCCGAGTCTTGGAAATATTATGGACTTGAAAAGTTTTCGAACAGATTTAGCGTTGCATGTTGGTGTGGCCATTGCTTCAACCCATTTGACACGTAGTCGACGGCTACAAGTATATACTTGTTTCCAAACGATGATGGAAAAGGTCTCATAAAGTCGATGCACCATACATCAAATATTTCAACCTCTAAGATCTCTCGTTGGGGCATTTGATCTCGCCTTGATATGTTTCCTGACCGCTGGCAGACATCACAAGTTTTTACAAAATCATGGACGCCCTTAAACAAGGCGGGCCAATAAAAACCAGATTGTAACATTCGAGAAGCGGTCTTCATTGTAGAGTCGTGTCCTCCTGTAGGTGACGAATGACATTCATGTAGGATCTTCCGTTGATCTGGCTATGCGACACATCGTCTGTAGATTCCATCGACTCCTATCCTATATAGATACGGCTCGTTCCAGTAGAATCTGCTAACATATCTCAGGAATTTCTTCTTTTGCAAGTAAGTGACTTTAGCTGAGAGGACATTGCATACCAGGTAATTCACGTAGTCAGCATACCATGGTGGTTCTGATCGTGTCATATCGGCACTAAACAAATGTTCTCATGCGAGCTCATCTTTAATTGGGTTGCTTCTTTCCTTGATTTCTTCTGATAATTCTAACCGCGATAGGTGGTCGGCTACAACGTTTTCTACTCCTTTCTTATCCTTGATTACTATATCGAACTCCTGTAGAAGGAGTATCCATCTAATCAGCATTGGTTTTGCATCTTTCTTATTTATCAAGTACTTGATCGCGGCGTGATCCGTGTAAACGATTGTACTCGATCCGATCAAATATTGACAAAACTTTTCGAACGCATAGACAACCGCAAACATTTCTTTTTCTGGCGTAGTGTATTTTATCTGAGTAGCATCTAATGCCTTGCTCAGATATTGAATTACATGCTGGCGTTTGTCTATTCTTTGCCCAAGTGCAGCACCAATCGCTTCATCGCTAGCGTCGCACATTAATTCGAATGGGAGTTCCCAGTTTGGTGCTCGCAAAATTGGCGCAGTAGTCTGAGATTTCTCTAAAATCTCGAAAGCGTGAATACATTTTTCATCAAACTCAAACTTGACATCGTTAGCCAACAAGTTTGTGAGAGGTTTAGCGATTTAAGAAAAATCTTTTATAAACCTTCGGTAGAATCCAACATGTCCGAGGAAGCTTCTTACCCCCTTCACGTCCCTTGGAGGTGGTAATTTTTCTATGACCTCGACTTTTGCCTTATCGACTTTAATTCCTCTCTTGGATACAAGATGTCCAAGAACTATCCCTTCGGTCACCATGAAGTGACATTTCTCCCAGTTTAGAACTAAATACATATCGATACATCTTGTCAGTACATCCTTAAGATTTGACAAACAATTATCGAATGAATTACCATGTACCGAAAACTCATCCATGAAGACTTCCATTGTCTTTTCCAAGTAGTCTGAGAAGATAGACATCATGCATCGCTGGAAAGTTCCGGGTGCATTACATAAGCCAAAAGGCATGCGTCTATACACGAATGTGCCATAAGGACAAGTGAAAGTAGTCTTCTCTTGATCCTCGGAGTGTATAGGGATTTGGAAAAATCCACTATATCCGTCGAGAAAACAAAAATACTCATGCCCGGATAGGCGTTCGAGCATTTGGTCGATAAAAGGGATTGGGAAATGATCGTTTTTTGTCGCAGCGTTTAGTTTTCTATAGTCGATACACATGCGATATCCTGTCACAACTCTAACGGGAATTAATTCATTTTTATTGTTTTTGATAACTGTTAAACCTCCCTCTTTAGGTACAACATGTATAGGACTAACCCAATCAGAGTCGGGAATTGAGTATATTATTCCGGCATCTCTAAGTTTCGTAATTTCTTTTAGCACAACTTCCCCTAATTTAGGGTTCAATCTACGCAGGAATTCTCTAGAAGGTTTTGCATCATCTTTTAAACGAATTCTGTGCATGCATACTTCAGGACTAATGCCTTTTAAATCATCTATTGAATGACCAATAGCATTCTTATATGTTCTCAACACATGCAACAATTTCATTGTTTCATTTTTGTCTAAAGATGCATTTACAATAACATGCAATGAATTATTCGGTCCAAGATACACATACCTTAAATTTGGTGGAAGATCTTTCAATTCCAACCCAAATTCCTTACCTTTACTCACTTCATTGGTTGCTGCCCCGCAGTCCGCTTGATCCTCCTTAGCTTCAATCAGGGATCCGTATTTTTCTTTGGAGCTTTCTGTGTTCAACATTTCAAAAGTATCAGAAACATGGTGAATATCAGAAATGTTGTAACTTTCGACTAACTTGCAGTCCATAGAACAAGTGGGCGACTTAATCATTTTTGATAGTTGGAATTTTACCTTTTCTTGTCCTAAGTTTAGCTCTATTATTCCATCACCACGATTTATTAAGACTTTCACGGTGTTTAGGAAGAGTCTACCTAGTATGTCATGGATTTCAGCGTGAGGGTTGTTGTCCATTCCTAGCACACAGAAATCAACGGGTGTGTAGTAATTCCCTACCTTGACAGGCATGTCCTCAAGGACACCGTATGGAACCCTCTTCGACCTATCTGCTAGTCTAATCACAAGAGGCGTACTCGTCAGTGTTCCTACCTCTAGTTTTTCATACAAAATGTAAAGCATGATGGGAATTCCGGCCCCTTGGTCGCACAACGCATCTTCTATGTCGCAATCCCCCAAAGTAATGGGGATGGTGAAAGAACTATAGTCTTTGACTTTTCTTGGCATGGAATGTTGAATTACCGCGCTACAATTTGTGTTTAAGGCTACGTGGTCTATGTTTTTCAATTCGCGCCTATGCGTGATAATGTCCTTAAGAAAATTAGCGTATGTGGGCGTTTGGGAAATTACCTCAGAGAAGGGAAGCGTCACGTGAAGTTTTTGCAATATTTCAGCGAATCGATTGAAACTCGCCTTCTCCTTTGCCATAACTTGGCGTTGGGGAAAAGAAAGCGGTGGTACATAGGCGGGCGGAGCTACGTATGACGCTTCCTCTTCTTCGATTTCTGGTTCGTTCTCTGGTTGTCTTTCCTTGCTGGACCTTGCCACTTTTTAACGTAATCGAATTTACATTGGCGGATCGTACATCCGGTTGAGAGGACAGTTTCCCTTGATTCCTTGATGAACTTGCGGCTTGTTGGGCGAGCTGCGTTTCTAGCATCTTTCTCACCACCTTCTCTTGTTGGAGCTCGGATGTAAGGTATTGTATGTCCTTTCCTTGTTGAGCTTGCGTATTTATCATTTGTGTCTGGTTACTGATCATTTGGGATATTATTTGCGATAATGATGGTTCCTCTGGTTTCTTGTCATTATACCTTGTGTTGAAGCCTTGAGTCATGTTGGGATGGTTGTGATATTGTCCCCTTTGCTGGTTTCCACTTTGGTGTTGAACCTTTGATGATTGTCCTTGGGTATTATTGTATGGATTCCAAGGTTGAGTATTGTTTGATGTGGGTGGTTTGGAATCTTGGCTAAATCTTACCGCGCACTCTTGTCTTTGCATCGGTGGTGGTACGTATGGCCTATCGTATACCCTAGCAATGTAATTTACGTCTTCTCCTTGAGTTGTTCTTTGAGGGTCGTAGGCCTCGTCGTGTGCTTCACTTATTTCGTAGACCGGTTGTTGTTCTCTTCGTTTGTGTATGTTCATTTGTCCTACCGTTTGAGCGAGAGAATTAACCGTTTTGGCAAGCGAGTCGATATCGTCTTTGGTCGCCACCTTTGTGCTTACTTCATTTTCCCCTTCTTGAGGTGGTTGCGTTCACCACCCCATTGGTGGTTGTTTCTTGTGATTTTCTCTATGATGTTGAACCCTTCAGTAGGGGTCAGGTCCATTATTCCTCCGCCGCTTACTTGATCCATTCTTGCGCGCGCATTCTCGTCCATCCCGTCGTAGAATGCAGATAGCAACTCTCATTTGCTAAACCCATGATGAAGGCAGTCTCGTAACAATCCTCGAAATCGTTCATAGGCTTCATAGAACGATTCATAATCAGATTGTACAAATTTACTAATCCTATCCCTAATTTTCTTTACTTTAGCGGGTGGGAAATATTGTTTCACGAAGGCTTGGGCTAACGATTCCCAAGTACGGAACGTGTTTGGTCCGTGATTGCTTAACCAATCTTTAGCCTTGTCCGTGAGAGAAAGAGGAAAGAGTTTCATGTAAACCACCTCTTGTGAAACCCCAATGTTTTTGTAGGTTCGACACATTTCGGTGAAATTACTTAGATGACGGTGAGGGTTATCGTGCCCATCGAACTGGTCACCCTTCACCATATGGATTAATCCCTCTTTTATGTTGAAGTCGTAACCTTCTCCATCGGGAATATAGACGGGTGAGTCATAATTCCCTATGGTTGGGGTTATGTAGTCTCCAACCGGTCTCTCAACGTTGGCCATCCTTTGTGGTCTAACTCCTGGTCTTTGGGCGGCTGCTCCTCGTGGGCGGTCTTGTTGATTTGCTTGTTGGATTAGGACGGGATCGTTCTCGAGTAGATGATCGCCTTGGTTTTCCATTGGATATGGTTGTACGGATTGATGGTTCTTCTTGGGGCGAGGTTGCTTCTTTGTGGATGCGGAGGTTGAAGTTGCAGAACTCGTACTCGGGTTCTCCTTATCCTTGTTCGATGATTTCGATCTCGTGTGCATTCAAACGTTTAAGGTCGTAGCGATTCGAAGAGACGAGACAGAAGATCGGGAAAGAAGATACCAGTACGAAAAGAACTATCTAATGGCTATTCTATTAGTAAATTAACTAAATCTAAAAACCGTTCCCCAGCAACGACGCCATTTTGATGTGCAGTATAGGGTGTATATCGCAAGTACGTCAAATAAAATTTATAAAATAGGGTGACCTAGTGTCGAACCCAAGGGAATGACATAAATTCAGTAAACTGGAATAAATAGCGTAAAATAGTTCTAAAGGTTTTTGGGGGGTTTTAAGTTGAGTTTTGTGAAAAAGGTTTTGAGAGATTTCTAATTAAAAGAGAAGATGACTAGGGAATGACTTTCCCCCAACATACTCACGACTCTATTTTTGGGACTTTCGAAATAAAGTAGAATGATTATGAGAACGGTTTGGTTTTAGT
>JAWWMW010106117.1:0-10577 GCA_035048345.1 Echeveria elegans
TCCGTCTCTGAAACCAGGTCACTAATTTTATGCATGCTTATTTTGGATATCAAATATTTCATTATCTAACTAAAAAACAACTAATGGGGTGGTGACTCATTGGTTGAGGAAGGTCAAGGTTCAAACCTTGTCTCCACCATATTTACCTAATGAGTTTTGTGCCCATTTATGTGTCTTTCATTTCTCCTGCATCCATGCGTGGAGATTGTCGATCTATTCTATCCGTCGCGCGTTAATTGGAGTTTATGTACTTGATTTAGCTAGCATAGATATGCTGTAAAAAAAGTTTATGTACTTGATTTAGCTAGGATAGATATGCTGTAAAAAAAAACTAAAAAAATAGAATTTATTTTGTCGAGTATTCGTCCCATGTTGCAGAATATGTTACGAATGGATATCAACATAAGACCGGCCAATATATGATCAAGTCCTTCCGCATTTATATACAATAATACACGCATCATTCTGCGAACGATTTTCCAAGTTTCATTGTTGCTCCACTTTGTTTCATTCCATTTGTACGAAATTTATGAACTCCTTTCTCCATTTTAAGATTGCAATTCGTAAAGTAAGCTGATTCCGCGACGCATCTCTGTATGCGGGGCAAACTGTAGTACAAATATGAATTAGGAATATGTTCAATATTTATCTGTATTAGTTAAGTAATATGAAGAAAAAATTGATCACAAATCATTTTCTTATTAAATAATAGAATATAATCTATGGTCAAATATGAATCAAAATACACCGTCTTCTATCACTGATTACAAACCATGTCATCAATCAAATGTTGACCATATTTGATCGTATTTTCCGCGTATTTGATCACATATTTGATCAGGTAGATTTAAAATCTGTATATGACCGCATATTTGACCAACTGTTAATCATATTTGACCGGATATTTTCCATATTCGGGAATCGGGATGACGAGTGAGCGTATTGGATCGTATTTTTCATCGATTATTAACAAAGTCTTTACGATATATGACCGTGTTTGAACGAAGATTTGATCAATTATCGACCATCATTAAACAGGTAGATTTCACATTCGGGATGACGGATGAGCATAGTTGACCGTATTTTATCGAGTACTAACATTGTATTGACCGTATTTGACCATATACATTGCACATTCAGGACGATGGGTGACGAAACCTATAGAGAATAATTCTCAGTTTATTTTCAAACAACATGCACCTGTTCCGATCGCTTTCCTGTTGGACGACGGGTGTGCATCGAGTCATGTTATATAAGAACACGAGATTGATATATGAACACACTCATACGCATAATGTGATTTTTGTCTTATTAAATATTAAACATGTTATAATCGTGTGCTAAGCTAAAACTAATTAAATGACGACTCTTACATCATGGCGCGTAATCTAAAACTAAAGCCAGTCGTTGTGACCGGACCCGAAAGGTCCGCCGAAATAGAGGCATTGAAAAGGAGCCGTCCGTCGGAATAAAGATTTTCGCGAGTGCTAAAAAACCTACTCATGCCACAAACCTCACAATCTTCAGTCACTCGTAAGATCATGTAATATTTCATATGCAAATGACACTCACACTCACTGGTGTTGCTGACTCCACTCGCTTTAAAATCGTGCGTGAGTGTGATGTTGTAGTTGCGGTGGGGGTCCATGCCGATATGTTTGGCTCGCCAAAACACCAACACTAATGCTCGAGTATCTATGTGTCGTGTGCATCTTACATGTTTAATCATTACTTAGTCTTTGGTGCGCCCCCGCTTGGCGGACAAAGCATCACATTGTCCCTTGTTTCTCAAAGCGGTAATTTTCGACTCTTTTTGTCCGGTCGTCGTTGACTTGTCAATTTAGATGATGTTGTGGGACTTGAGAGTGCGTTACCTTCATGATTACAATGTAACGAAATCAAATTGCACAAAAAATAGGATTTTTTAAAACTATTTTTTATGTGTGAATTATATGTTTGACTTAACGACATGGCTGCAAACTAAACATTATAAATTTTGAAAAAATGCAGATATAATGACTCAGTTTTATTAGTAAAATTAATAGGATCTACTGAATTTTTTCAAAATTAGGCGGTTATGAATGACTGTGAATGACCTATTGCATTTGAATCTTTGTTTATCTTATTCCGTAAAATTACGACAGATTTATTTCTTGAATAATGTAAATTTGATCATATAATGCCAGTTTATATGATGTTTGTATTATAACAAATTACGACATATAACGCCGATTTATTTTGACAAATGTTTTAACAAATTTGATCATATAATGCCGGTTTAAATTACAACAATGCTAGTTCAAATGTTTGTATTTTTTTACAAATTTCAATAAGAATTCGGTTTATTCGAAATTTTTTCATGTTCCGCAATTAGAAACCCGAAACTCGAATCCAACATTTGCGCGAAGCACTAAACATGAAATTCACTAATATCAACAAAACATAAACATGCGGATGCTAAAAGAGCGGTCGAAGCACGTGGAGTATGTAATATGTAGTATTGAAAAAGTAACGGCCTCCGGGTCTTGAGGCGACCCGGTAATTCAATATCAGATTTTAAAATCGTCACAAGTTGGATTTAGAGCAAAGCACACGCAACGTGGTTAAGAAGCATTAGAACTGGGCGGTCAGGTCGAGGACATTTGAATCGAATACACACGCACTACACGACTCCCAAGTCCCAACCCAACATCATCTTCTGTTCTTAGTGTCGCAGGTCGCAGGTCGCAGCCGTGAGCCAGAGCCACCACATTGTATTGACTCGTTAAATGCTCTGTTCGCTCCGCTCTCTTTCGAACTTCGCCTTCTATTTTCTATTCATTCAACGGTCAAAAGAAATATAAATAATCTGCTGGAGCGAATAGAAAACTGAATTACCGCTTTTACGTAAATACATTTTCGTGAAACAATATTTTATTATTTTGTTTTAACTTTTTTGTATTATAGATTGATGTTTTCTTAATTCAGAAAGCTAACCAAATGTCAACTTTGTACGTTTACTAATACTGGTTTAATTGTAAATTTTGTTGTAGGGTTATTTACAACATTTTCTTTCATTTCTATCTTGTGAATGTTTTTCATTTTCCCCGTGAGACTTTTTGATGATTTTTTACTTTTTCTTTTCTAAATGAGTTATTTTCATTCTTTAAGATGCATAATGTGTGGCTTCGTTCGTGAGATTGATTGAAGGAGTTTGTGGGTGATCAAGTGCCTCGGCAAGATAAGTTATCTTGTAATGTATAGTGCAATGAACTATGTTAACTTGTATTGTATGAAAAAAATGTAAATTTTGTTGAAAATGTTGGAGTTATCTTTTTGAACTTTGACTTTTTACAGATTTTCTTATATAATTTAAAGCTTAAAAATTACTCCAGTACTAGTAAGATTCTTCTCGTGCCGATAAATATGGTTCTTGGCAAGCCATTTGTAACCTGTTGAAGGAAAAGTACTCCTATTAATTTTTAACAGGCTATAAAATAAATAAAAAGTTCCATTCTGTAAGGTAAAGTTATTGAATTAATGAGGCTATTGAGTTTATGGATCTGAGCTGTTTAATTAATTATTTTAATACCCCCGTAATTAAAAAAACTCCAATTTAGAAGAACAGAATGGAGGGGGACAAAATCTGGCAATAGTAATAAAAGAAACGTGCAAAAAGCAATTTCAACAAAACTAGATAATTAAACAATCCCAATCTCCAGTTGTTTAATTAATTGCATTTACGCCCTCCGAGTATTAATCAACTCAATAGCCGTTTACAGAGTATAAAGCGCAGATGTGATGTTCCTCTTTCTTCTCCTTCTTCACACAAATCAGAACAGAACAGAACAGAAACAGAGCACAACCACGTCTCTGTCCTCTCATTCCTCTTTCCCCTTTCTCTCTCTCCCTCTCTCTCTCTTACATAAAACAGAGCAGCGCAGAACACAGCATTAGCTCGTCTAGTCGCAGCCGGATAAAAAAAAGGGGGGCCTTTACTACACGTAACAGCTACAATTAGCCCCAAACTAGGAGTAGGCAGCGGAGTTTCATACTCGCATCAGGCGACGCATTTAAGATCAGCGCTCAAGTTTGATTTTGATACACCCAGAATCAGATCCTAAGGTAAGTAAGTAAATCATAAATGGGTGCTGTGTTCATGTTGAGTGTAGTTATTACTTATTACTCTCTTGTCTACTTCCTCCAGTTTTATATCCAGCCTGCAACTAAAATGAATTGACTTTTCGAAACCCATTTCTTCCTTTCCCTGTCTCTGCTCTGTTTTCTGCAATTAATTAAATTTCCGGAGCTTCTTTTCTTTTGACTGCTTTTTTTATCGGATCTGGGAAACACTTTTTTTTTGGTTTTCGTATTTTCATCTCGTTTCATTATTTTCTACTTAAAAAAAGTGGAGGAGACACAAACAGAGCGAGAGACAGACACACTACACTCTGTATTTGTGTATTTTCATTATTTATAAATAATCTGTATATTTTTGTCTCACTCAGATCTACTCAAAACCCAACAACGAGTTTTAGAGGAACAGAATCGCAATGTCGCCTCAGAAGCATCAAGCGGAGGAAGGCATAGTGGCTAGCAGTTTCAATGAAACCGACCACGACAACTCGTCCACCGTGAAAGATGTACTCGCTGAGGAAGAAGATCACTCCTTTTTCAACGTTAAGAACTTTCTCTGGAACGGTGGCTCCGCTTGGGACGCCTGGTTCAGTTGCGCCTCCAATCAAGTACGATTTTTCTTCCTTTTTGCACATCCTCCGTTTTGCTCTGTTTCACTCTGCTTTGTTTTGACTCTGTTTTGGGTTTTTTTTTTTTGCATTTCGCAGGTTGCGCAGGTTCTGCTGACGCTCCCTTACTCATTCTCTCAACTAGGGTTCCTATCAGGTATAGTGTTTCAGATCTTCTACGGTCTTATGGGAAGCTGGACTGCTTATCTCATCAGCGTGTTGTATGTTGAGTACCGAAGCCGTAAGGAGAAGGAGAATGTCAGTTTCAAAAACCATGTCATTCAGGTACAGAAACAGAACTGTTCTGTCCATTTCACTGATTCAAAACCCTCACAATAGTTTTCTTTGCATCTTTTTCTGATGTTTATTTTTTTGTGGATTTAATTTTTGTTAAACAGTGGTTTGAGGTTCTTGATGGTCTGTTGGGTCCTTACTGGAAAGCTGCTGGTCTTGCTTTCAACTGCACTTTTCTCCTCTTTGGATCTGTCATTCAGCTCATCGCGTGCGCCAGGTATCTTTATAAACAAACCCTAGTCTTAAACTCTTTTTGCTTCATTCAATCTGTTGTATGTGTGCTTATGTGACTGTTTGTTTAAAGTAACATCTACTACATCAACGATCATTTGGATAAGCGGACATGGACGTACATTTTTGGAGCATGTTGTGCGACCACTGTCTTCATTCCGTCCTTCCACAACTACAGAATCTGGTCTTTTCTCGGTCTTGGCATGACTACTTACACTGCTTGGTACTTGACCATAGCCTCCGTTGTCCACGGCCAGGTCTGTTTGTGGTTCTGTTTTCATTCCATTATGTTTCATTTCGAGTTTTGTTAGTGTTGGAGAGTCTGATTGAGTTGAGTGATGGTTAATATAGGTTGAAGGCGTGACGCATCAAGGTCCGAAGAAGTTGGTATTGTACTTCACCGGAGCTACCAATATCTTGTACACTTTCGGTGGACACGCTGTTACTGTGTAAGAAGCTTTCCTTGTACTTGTTAGTTTCTTATCGTGATCCACAGCCCTTATAAATGACAACACGTTTTTAAGTCACTGTTGAAGTGATTTTGGTAGCTCTTTGTCTAAGTAGTAGTTAATGGTCCAGTCGAGTCTGGTCCAATGTGTTTCCAAACACGTCATTTTCACCATGATATCTAACCGATTCCATTGGTGTGAGCTGTAGTCAAACTAAATGATTGAATTACGCACTAAAATGGATGATTAACTATTGCATTATTGGCTATTGTTTTAATTGGTTTTTGTGATTGATTGTGGTTTACAGTGAGATAATGCACGCCATGTGGAAGCCAAGAAAATTCAAATACATTTACTTGATGGCTACATTGTATGTCTTTACTCTTACACTCCCTTCAGCTACTGCTGTGTACTGGGCTTTCGGAGATCAGCTCCTGAATCACTCCAATGCCTTCTCCCTGCTACCCAAGAATGCATGGCGTGATGCGGCTGTGATCCTCATGCTCATTCATCAGGTATATTTTTCAGCTGTAGTTCATTTATTTAAATACAGTTTTTATGTTCCTTACTGACATTATTATATATATGTTTGCAGTTTATTACATTTGGCTTTGCTTGCACACCGCTCTACTTTGTATGGGAGAAGGTGATCGGAATGCATGACACAAGGAGTCTGTGCTTGAGAGCATTGGCCAGGCTCCCTGTCGTGATCCCAATCTGGTTCTTGGCCATCATATTCCCCTTCTTTGGACCTATTAACTCAGCTGTTGGAGCACTTCTTGTCAGCTTCACGGTGTACATCATCCCAGCATTTGCGCACATGCTCACTTACAGGACTGCCTCTGCAAGACAGGTTCTCAAATTCATGCCCATCCCTTATTAGTTATTATCCCTCATTTTGAAGTCATCGCATAATTGTAGAAAAATACTACTGTATAAGGGTATTTTGGACAAGCTACGAGCGTGTGGGGGTATCTAGACTAGCTAGTAGCTCAGGATGTGGGCTATGTCGATATTCAAGTCTAATGTCACAGTGGCTAAAACAGCATAGAAACACACACATGCTGGGCACACTAACTTACCATCTCGCTTGCATTAAAGTCTTCAATTTGCGGGCTGTTCGTTTAGTGTTTAGTCCGTCATCACTACACTTATTTCATTTGTATAGTTTCTATCCAACTAATGCTACCCAACAATGTGTGCAGAATGCTGCAGAGAAGCCACCAAGGTTCATGCGTAGCTGGACAGCCATGTACATGATAAACGTATTCGTTGTGGTTTGGGTATTCATAGTAGGATTTGGATTCGGTGGCTGGGCCAGCGTGACCAATTTTGTCCGCCAAGTTAACACATTCGGACTGTTTGCAAAATGCTATCAGTGCAAGCCCGCTATACCAGCAGCTACACATCATTAAACCATAGATTGATGAAAATCAAAACGAAACCCAAACGCTGACGGTGTTATTAGTAGAGCTACTCTCACTACCGTTTCTGCATCCCACATTTTTGAATCATACAGATATTGGCAATGTGTATCCTGGCATTTGATGATGATGTGTGATCTTCTTCTTCTTCTTCTACTACTTGTTCCTGTTCAGCTACTTTGATTTTCATTAGTTTTATTATCTTATGGATATGGTTGATAGTAGTGTGTGCATATGAATGAAGTTATTGATGAAGATGCTCATTGCTCAGGCTCCATTCATGTTCCTGCTTTTGTTTTTTTAATCTTTAATATGTTTCATTAATAAAAGAAAAAGAAATGTGTACTGAAATTTCCCACATGGGTTGGTGGATTAAAGAACGGAGCAAAGGCCCACTCCACTCACATGAAAAATCATCATCGGATTCGCATCAACGTTGTATAGGCTCGCGTAACACGTGTGTGATTCCAATCCAACTAAAGCACATGTTTATGGAATAATACTTGCTTATTTACTTTTAAAAATATAATAATCAACTGGATAGAGAAGAATCCGACATGTGACCACCGTTGACCTACTCCTATCTCATTCATCCATGATTGCATATAGGGGTGTAAATAAGCCGGTACGCTAATAAGATATTCGCGAGTCAACTCGGTCAAAGTTCGGCTCGATATTAATCAAGTTAAATTTGAATATGATTTTTCTGCTCGGTTAATAAACAAGCCAACCATGAATAACATGGTGCTCGACACGTTTATGTTCGTGAACAACTCGTTTATGTACTCGTTTATATGTTTGTTTAGATACTCGATAAATACTTGTTAATTACTTACATAAATATCATTTTTTAGTTAGAAAATATTTTTTTATATTAATATGTCAATTTTTGGTTAAAATGTTATCTAGCTAGACAAGTAGCTCGATTAAAGTCTATTCAAACTTGATTTTATAAATTTTAAAAATAATATTTTTAAAAATGCTCGATTAAAGATGGAGCTCGACTCAATACTCGTTAAATTTAAACAAGTCAAACACGAATAATTTTTTTTTAAACTCTTATATACTCGATCTCGTTACAAATTAAACAAGTCAACCTTCAACAACATACTACTCAACGAGCAGAAGGGGTTGCAGCCTAACGGTTACAAACTTGGTCAGCGTACTAAGAGGGCTCGGGTTTGAGTCGCCCTGGATGCATCTCCACCTTGAGTCAGGGGAATGTCCTATCCTTGACGATGTAGGAATAATTAAAAAAAAAATTCGCTTACACGCATGCCAAGTGGATCATTTAAAATATAACGGGGCTTTCGGCCCAAACTCACTTTTCAAAAAGGTCAATCATTTCACGGGCCGACACTGTCTGTTGGCCTGTTAGTCCTGGGCACAGGCCCAGTTCGCCTTTCTTCTTCATCCTCTTGTCTTCTTCTGGCAATCACCCCTCGCTTGTTAGCTCGTTGCTACTCTGCCGCTGCCTTATCGTTAAAGATGGCTTCTTTGCTACTGGCGTCTTCTCCTCCCGCGCAATCCCACCGCATTTCGTTTTCGCAATCACTCTGCTCATCGTCCGGCTGTGTTTCCGTATCCATTCGCCCCACCAAGACCGCAACTGAATCTCCACTCCCACTCCTCGGTAATCCCTAATCTATCAACTCCACTGATTTAATTTATGCATTACTCCGTTTTCGTGTGTGTAGTTTACTGCGGTAGAGGTGACAAGAAGACTGCGAAAGGGAAGCAATTCAATCACTCTTTCGGAAATGTAAACCCTAAAAAAGCTTAATTTATCAACATACATTCAGACGTTGCATCACCAAGATTCAACCTTTCTATTTACTATGGTTTTAGTATTTTTGTTGTTGTTGTTGTTTTGGTGATTAGGCGCGGCCCAGGAGTAAGAGTCATGGAAGAGGACCTCCGAGAGTACTGGTGCCAGGGGCAGCAGCGCCTAAGAAGGATCCATATCCATTTGAGGACACGGAGGTTATCAAGATTGATATTGCTGATGACTCGCTCTTGCCTAACTAGCTGTTGCTGCTGCGTCGTCATGTTTGTGCTTCCATCCCTTATTCTTGTAATTTCGCGAGTCTACCTACTGTTGTCGTATTTTAATGTGAATTCCTGTCATGGTGTTTCTGTGATTTATGGTTGATACCATGAAGTGTTCAAATCTATATGCATCAAAATGTTCCGCTAACTTTCAGGCACCAGTTAGTATCATGTTATTAATCTTTGTCCCGAACTTATGCATCCTGTTGTTCCGGGTTCGATTGTTTTTTTACCTCTACATTCTACAAAACAGAACACTGCCAAATCAGACCATATCTGTCTGAGAGTATAAATAACGTTCGGTTAGCTGAGTTCATCTTGCATCCTCATTTTCTTCCATGGTTTCAGCTTGTATTTCTTGTACCCCTGAAAATCACGCTCAGCTTCCAAGCTTTCAGCTACACATTTTTGCAGAAATGCCCTAAGACGACCTTTAAGAATGCAGCAGCCTTGGTGCAGCCATAATCCATCATTTCTGATAATTGAGTGTGATTAATTATTAATGACACTTGATCCGGAGTATCCGTTGTCAAAGCTGTAATCTGATTTATATATATGTAAGCTCAGTTGGTGGTATATATTCCTACCAATTATATTAACTATTTAGAAACCCTCGTTAAAAAATTGGTAGTCCAAAAATTTAAATAACATGCCGGCCTGATCTGTACCGTTTAAGCATATTTAGGTTGTTGCTATAGGATGATGACATTTATTTATGTTAATTTGTGGAGGGCATGAACACTTTAAGCATTGTCTATTTGTTGATGAATTTTTTGCATTATATTCTATTATATTTCAACTAGAGAAAGCACCCGTCGTTCCGACGGTGATACGGTTTGAACAGGCGCTTGTTGCATCCCTTTCGAGATCTCATGTAAATTCGGTGTTTTGATTCAGATGTCTCCATTCAATTCTCTTCAAACTTTTCAACATTTTCCGCTCCACTTTTCATCATCTACAATACTTTGTTCTTCTATTATTCACACATTTTCCCCGATGCTCTGTTTTTTGAAAGTCCGAAAATGGAGGAATGTGTTTTAGCAATGAATGAGACGGTTTTAGTAACAACTGGTGCGTCGCAAAATGGATGAGTTTTAGCGCTGAGTGTTGAAGTTTGATCGTTGAATGAGGGCGATGGATGGAAAAGGAGGTCATAAGGTATCAACAACGACTATTCAAGTTTGGTCGCTGAATGAGTGATGAGTAGAAAGGAGATCAAAAGCTTTTAGCGACGACTGTTAAAGTTTCGTCGCTGGATGTGTGGTTGGGGACATCCTATTCTATTATATAATACTAGTGTAGGTACCCGTCGTCCCGACGGGATGTGACGGGAATAGAATTTGAAATTGATGATCATGACAAAAGTTGTATTGCTACCTAAGGGCTTCATTGTAAACTATGTTATG
>JAWWMW010106154.1:0-10575 GCA_035048345.1 Echeveria elegans
TTTAAGTGTGAAAACAAAACGGAGGGGTGTCATCTGGAAAAAGTGGTACAGATAGGGGTCTTTTCTGTAATTAACCCGATAGTATATGCTGCTCAGTGATTTTGTAATGTTTATATTGATGATGCCTGCTGTTTTGTTATTATACTGTTGTTGCTGATTTTTTTCTGTGAGCTCCATGGTTGTTAGTACTTATGTGTGACAATATTTTTGACCAAGTTGATCATGTATGCTTAACGTAGTTGGGTGAATCAATCCAGACTCATCACTAGACAGCAGGCTGAGTCAAGCAAGGCTTCTCCTCAACATGCTCCACGTCATCAGCTAGACTAGAGCATGAATCTTTATCTTTGGCAATCAGATAATGATTCGAATATTTAACGAGTTGAATGGCAACAAGAATTGGAATTCAATTCAATTGTGGATATTGCGTAAATCGTTATCAAGAGGCAATCTCGGATGTCACAGATAATCATCAAAGATGGAAATCAAACCTACCTTAATTGTTTCAATCAATAATGTATTTCGGAAGGTGAATCCAAAACTTCGCAACTAAGTTATCTCGCCAATATAAATATGCATTGATCTCCATCATCAAGTGTGTCAAAATTACAAAAGCTAAACATATATTATCGACGTCAATCTGATCCTTAATTCGACCATTCTATTCATCACATCAAGGTGGTAATTTAGAAAAACGGCTACAAGTATATTAAGTCATATCAGACAGATCTGTTTTGACAAAGTCGAAGTACATAGACGCGGGAAAATTCAAACTGGGTCTGAATTGGTGGACATTAAGACGGGGTCTTGAATCTGAGAAATGAGATTGTCTCATATCCTCTTCGCTATAAAGTTCTAGCTCGAACATTACTCGTTCTAAGTGTTGTGTATGACTTTTACTATTAGTGAATTGTTTCCACCGGCCTTGAGGAGAAGCCCCCCAGACTAAGCCTTATAAGAGCCGAATTGGGTAATCAATATCAGTGTCAATTTACTTTATACTGACTTAACATGCTGTATCAAGTTGCGTTGATACAGGTCTAACGCGTTTGAATCCTAAGGTGAATTGATCAATCAATTTCAATTGGTATCGGATCGGTCACTTGACACTAACAGACTGAGTTTCGATCATTAGATTCAGACACTAGACCTAACCATGTCGCACGGAGAACTGGGATATTAGAAAGCTTCCATTCGACCACCAATGCTAAATGGAAGCAACTACCCTTTATGAAAAACTCGAATGATGGCATACGTCAGCTTGAAGAAATGTGATAGTAAGATGGACCCCTACTCAGAAGATCCGAGATGATGGGAATTTTGAGCTCAAGACTTCCTGAGACATATATGCTTCAAACTCTAAAGCTCTAAACGCTATCTTTGCCACAGTTGAACCAGACATATATGCTCTCATTCAATAATGCACTGCATTAAAAGACGCTTGGGACTTCCTGAGAATTACTTATGAAGGAACTGACAAAGTTAAGGAGAGCGAGATGCAGCAGCTGACCACCAGATTCGGGCGAAGATGAATCAGTCACTGCCTTCAACTCAAGACTTATGACAATCTCATACGAATCCCACGCCCTGGGTGAACCCATCAGTATGGAGAAGTTGGTAAAGAAGGCTCTAAGGACGTTGAGTTCCAAGTTGACTATGCACAACATAGTTATTACACACACTCATGACCTCAAGACCCTGACCCTGACTGAACTTATGGGAGAACTTGAGTCATATGAGTGTGACATGGAGATAGGGAACCCTCTCAAGAAGTCTAAGAATTTGGCACTGGAGGGAGAAATTACTAAGGCAGAGGATGACTCACACAATGACCATATGACACTGCTCACTAAACAGTTTAAAAGATTTCTAAGAACTATGAAGAATAAGAACTCTGGGTCAACTCAGCCTACATACAAGTTTGGGCCAAAGATTACAAAAGTGTACGCAAGAAAAACAGGTGAAAGCAGCAAAACAGAAGATGAGGGAAAAGGTATTCAGTATCATGAGTGTGAATGGTGTGGTCATATTCAGCGTGAATGCCCAAATTATCTAGGAAAACAAAAGAAGTCAATGTTGGCTCGACTCAGCGGCACTGAATCAGAAGGAGATGAAGAAAACCAAGTAAATTGCCTAGCTCTCACAGCCATTGTTGAGATACCTGATTCAACACAGATCATTGACATAATATTAGAAAGTGACACTGGTACTGAAATCACTGAGGAATCAATTGCTGAAATGTACAAAGCTCTGTTCTTAAATTGGGAAAAGTTGTTGGAAACTAATATGAAGCTGAAAGACGACAAGGCTAAATTGATTCAGGTGACTGATCAACTGAGAGAAGAATTGAACCTGTCATCTGAAGAACTTATAGATGCCGGAACAAAGGTAGCTCACCTCACAAAGTTTCTCAACATGATGACCAAAGGATCTAACAACCTGGATGATATTATTAATGCACAAACAAACCCCAGTAACAAAACAGGGGTGGGATATGAAAACCAGGTTAACAATGACAAGACAGTGTTTGTTCAAGGACAATACAAAGTTCTGACTGAGGCACGAGAATCATTAGCTGAATGGACAAAAGAAACTCGTGTGTGCAATCACTGCAACAAACCACTACATATTATGCGAAAGTGATACGAATTGTTGGTACTGATATTGTGCATCTAGCTGTTCTATACTAATAATAGAACATCTGACTAGATGTCCACCACCACACATACACTTACAATCTTTTTTGTCCCTAATTGTGAAATTTTCGTCGCTAAAAACTATTTCTAACTAAACCAACTAAACCTAAAAACTAAACCAACAAACCTAAACCTCGCCTACCCCTCCACCTATCCCCTCCATTAGCTGCAAACACTCTCCACCACTTCTGAATTGATTACCTCTCCCCTCCATCAGCCGCAAACATTCTCCACCACTTCCGAATTGATTTCTAACTAAACCAAGCGAATTGATTTCCAATCTCCACCACTCTCCACCACCGGGTTTTCCACTTCGACCGCAAACACTCTTCACCACCACCAAGGCCGCAACCACCCTCCATCGGCCCCTCTTTTTCTCCGACCCCCTCCCTCACCTAATCTGCTCCCTCACCGACAGCTCCGCGGCCGCAAACATCCTTCATCTGCCCCTCCTTTCCTCCAACCCCCTCACTCACCTAATATGCTCCCTCACCGACAGCTCTGCATCTTCGTCGTCCGCGACAGCTCCCTAATGGTAAGATTTCCTTCGCTAAAAACCATAACTAAACCTTATACACTTCTAGAAATGTGAATTATTACCTTTCACTGATACTTAAAATTTGATCAGCCCTGTTGCGGATTTGTTCAGCGTTGTCGAATTTGCATCAAGCTTCTTTTGGTTTGCGTCAAGCTGCCCTGTTTTTCGATTTGAAATTGAATTACAATGTGGTAAGTGTATATGATATTTTCTTTAAGTTTGTGTTTGATTTAATGCTAAGTTGATCCATTGATGTGTTGTGAAACATTACTTTACGTTATTGTGAATTGTGATGCTATCTGATAGTTGTTTGTAAATGCAGACGGTGAAATTGTAGTAGTTTTGTTTTCCGAATTTTGATAGCAAATAACCAATTTGTGATAGCAAAGATTTCTATGCACATGATACTTTAGGCTAACACAAAACAAGGCCCATTGAAAGTGATTAAAGTTGATTAAAATTATGTCAAACTTAATTTTTTTAAACTTTGTCATTAAAACTTATTTTTACGTCAACCTTATTTTTTAAAACTTTGCCTATGTTCGTTGTAATAAAGGATGACCGACGTTGAAGCAAGTCATTTCCTTGCACGTGAACGTTACGTCGCGCGGCGTGCAATAGAAACACCCGATGAACGTGCAACAAGACTACATCGTGAACGACTTCAAAGGCAAAGACGGAACATGGAACGGGATGCACGAGAAACACTGGCCCATCGTACAGCTCGCCAAACACGTGACACTGAACAACGTCAACAAGAAGACTTCATCAAGTACCGCCCCCAATAGTTGAGTACGAAATGCCTTTGACAAGTCATGTCATAAATGACGCACTACGGGATACACGAGAAACACTTCAAGATCGTACCACTCGCCAAATGCGTGAGACTGAACAACGGCAACAAAGAAGACGACATCAAGTAACGCACCCAGTAATTGAGTATTAAATACCTCTGGCACGTCTTCCCATGCATGCTGCAGTGGGTGGTTTACGGCACCAGCTTGCTCGTATGAACATTCGTTGTGCCGCTTGCCAAGCCTTACACTGGCTGCGAAGAGGATTAAAGGCAACGGATCAGCTTCCGATCAACCAATTTTCGCCACATGTTGCGACAGAGGAAAGATTGAACTCCCTCCACTCACTCCCCTCCGTAACTACTTCAAACATTACTCACTGATATTTCACGATGTTAAAAAACTTTTCGTGACAATATTCGTGCGTACAATAGCGCATTGTCCTTCACATCACTCAGTGCAACAATTGATGAACGCTTCACAAATGGTGGCATTTACAGTTTTCGCATGTAAGGTGCTTTGTACCACCATATTGGAAGCTTGCTACCAGCAACTGGACAACCACAAAAAATTTCTCAACTATACATTTGTGACAGCTCTACTGCTCTCGATAATCGGATTGAACGTTTTCCCACACTTGACCATGCCATCATGGAAACGCTTCAGAACATGCTTCTTTTGATTAACCCTTATGTTCAGATTTATTAGACCACTGGGAAGTGGATGGCCAACACATCAGTAAAGGAAATTGAGTTATGCCTACTGTGCCTAACGTCACAAGATCATCGACGGTACAATGCTCCAACATCGGATGAAGTAGGCGCAACGGACCGATGGCAGCATCTTTGACCGTGACATTGTGGTGAAATATCACACCAGGGAACTTCAACGGGTCTCTGCCCTGCACTCCGCGTACATGCCACTACGTTACGTGCTCCTCTTTCCTAATGGTCGTCAGGGGTGGACAACAACAATGCCCCTACATGGTTTTGTTTATGATTATAGAAACATCAATTGGGAGTTTCAGCGCGATGCAGACAACCCTGAGGCAGTGGGTGGAAGAAGCGGGTCAAGTTGCATCACTCAGATGCAATACTTCTCGCACATGTTGCACCAACGTGCACAACCTCCCGAGCCTGTTTTCCTCAGTGGTCGTTTGCTTCAAGAGTACATCGTAGATGCATGGGCTTGCACAGAGCAGAACCGTCTTAATTATTGTGCTGTCATCAAGCTGACCTTAGAGTTGTGCTTTACCAAGGTGTTGTTGATGCCTTGACCGCGGGTGACCATGATGCTGCACAGATTGGCCAGTGCATCATTTTTCCTGTAACATTTTCTGGCGGCCCACGACAGATGAGCCAGTTATATCAGGATTCAACGGCCATTGTACGGAAATACAGTCGTCCTGACCTGTTCATAACCTTTACGTGTAACCCTAAGTGGCCGGAGCTGACCGTCGAGCTTGGCCAAAGCCAACTACCGCATGAACGACCTGATTTGGTTGCACGTGTGTTCCACCTTAAGTTTCAAGAACTCATGAAAGACCTCCTTGAGCTCAAGATCTTCTCTAATGTTTATGGATTCACCTGAATGATTGAGTTCTAAAAACGTGGCCTACAACACGCCCACATTCTTCTCATTCTAGATGAAGCCGGCAAACTCAAAACTAAGGAAGACACTGATTCGGCAGTGTCCGCTAAACTACCAAATCCACAAACACATCCTGAAGCACATGTGACTGTGAAAAATTGCATGGTTCATGGTCCTTGCGGTCCATTTAATCCAAATGCACCATGCATGGAAGCCGACAAATGTACAAAGAACTTTCTAAAATCTTTCAACCCGGAAACACGGATAGACGAAGATGGTTACCCTATGTATCAACGCAACGACAATGGTGCATCATTTTTGGATTCCAGAGGAAATCACATTGACAATCGTTGGATAGTTCCACACAACCTGTAATTGGCAACTAAGTTTAACGCGCACATTAATGTAGAGGTGAGAGTTATGACTCGAGTTTCAATTACTTATATGTGCCAGCAATTCTAGCTTCTTAATTTTTGATAACCCTTGACAGGTGTGTTCTTCCATCTCCGCTGTGAAGTACCTTTTCAAGTATGTTTACAAAGGACATGATCATACAACCACAATTTTAGAAGATGTAAATGAGATCAAACAGTATATTGACACATGATATGTCTCAGCACCCGAAGCAACATGGCGTATAATGGGATTCAAGATGCACGACCACAATCCTCCGATCCAACGTCTATAAGTACATCTCCCAGATCAGCACCGTGTCACTTTTCATGCAAACAGAAACCTTGCCGAAGTTGTGATTAGAGAAAACGCTAGAAAGACAACACTAACACAGTGGTTTGAAGCAAACCGCTGCACACCAGCTGCCCGAGAAACAACCTACCTAGATTTCCCTTCATATTTTGTGTGGAATCATGGCCAGAAAAAATGGTCAATACGACAGCGTGGCATGTCGGTGGGTCAGATGTTCTTTGTCAGCCCGTCAGAGGGGGAGCGTTACTTCCTTCGGACGCTACTAACTGTGGTCAAGGGTGCACAAAGCTAGCTTGCACTACGTACATATGAAGGTGTTCAATATGAAACGTTCAAGGCCGCATGCATCGCTCGGGGACTCTACGAACATGATGAGGAATGACGACAATGTCTCAACGAAGCATTTGTGCTGAATAGCGGCCGAGAACTACGTTCTCTCTTTGTTGCGATCCTTCTCTTTGAACAGGTGTGCTCAAGTTGTTGTGTTGTGATGCTCACTTTGTTTGTGGTCAATTTTTTTGAAATGTTTTCGGTTGTTCTGCTCAACTGTGTTGTTTGCAACTTTATTTTGTATTTGTCCGTATTTGTTTGTAATATGACTTTATTTAAATGTATGTGACCGTATATTTAACTGCATTGGACCGAGTATTTGACCAATTTTTTTACGCATAGATTTCTCATTCGGGATGACGGATTTTCACAAAATTAAAAATAATATTATGGAAATATATTCAAAAAATTTAAAAATATGTAGCATTCAAAAATTTCAATTACAAGAATAAAATTATAGAGAGAAACGTTGAAAATCTTTATTAAAATTGAATTAAAACATACAAAAAATTCTCGTCGACGGATTTGACACTTATCCAAATATTTAAATTTCAGAACGTAGCTGGATCCGCGCATCACTTGAAAAATGCAAAACACTTCCTTTAACCCAACAAATCCTAAACTCTTCAAAAACTAGCCGTTACAGTTTCCACTTCTCTCTCTCTCCCCCTTTCCCATTTTGAATCTGACTGTGTTTTTCTCACTCATGGAAGCTTCTGTCGCCGCTCCTCCCTCTCCGTCGCCGGCCTTTCTCGCAAAGGCACTTCCTTTACTCGTTTCCACTCTTCCTTTAAAGAATCAAAAATTGATTTTTTATGAATTTGATGATGATGCAGGTGAAGGAGATGGAATCTCCGAGCTTCAGTCCCGGCTCGGATAAGCGATTTTGGAGCAGTTTGAGGAGCCGGGTCGATACGCTTTTGGAGAGTAAATCTCAGCTGGAGCAGCAATTTGTAAGTTTTTAACTTTCCAGCAGCACCATTTTTGGATCTTTGCATATTTTGTATTCTGTGTGTTAGAAATTTGTGTCTACCAGAGCAATGAAGAGTCCGGAGAGGAAGAGGTTGGGAAGGCTACTAAGCGACTGAGCGATGATACGACACTGTTGCTGAGAGGATTTGATTCTGTTGCCCACACTCTTTCTCAGCTATCGAGCAACATTGATTCTGCTCTTCAGGTTTATCAATTTTGTTAACTGAGTCGAAATTAGCGCTACGGCACACTAAAAATTCAGATTGAAAATGCGATGACTTTGTTCTTGATGATGTGCGCGATTCCATTGGACATACGCAATTGAAACTTTTAGTATTTTCAGTTCAGTTCAATTCAATTCAGTGTCATCACTCAAGCAGATTTTAGTTTGGTCTTTAAATTCAGTATCAGTTCATTTCAGACAGAAGAGCCCGCCTAATATGTAATTGTGGACTTTGCTTTTAATATTCGTAGGGAGCCAAGGACCTAGCGGAACCACCTACCATGACGGACTTATTACAAGCCAGCTTGAAGAGCACAGACACCAAAGAAAGTTTTAACGAAGACGCATCAAGAGATAAAGAAGAAGCAAATGACAAGGGGAGGAAGAGGAAGCTTGAGGCCGAACGAAGTAGTGAGTGTCACGAAGAGGATTCTTCGAATGGAGAAGAAAAAGGTACTCCTGATGACAAGATGTTGAAGAAAGCTAAGAATGTGAGTTTTGTACTTAACTTAGTTGATTCGTGTTTGTTTGTATAAATGTGAGATGGATGTTAAATGAAGAGGTTGTTTTTGGTATATTTTGCAGCTTGCTGTTTCGATGGCTACCAAAGCTTCATTCCTTGCGAAAGAATTAAAATCGATAAAATCAGATTTGTGCTTTATGCAAGAGAGATGTGTGATACTTGAAGAAGAGAATGAAAGGCTTCGACATGGGTATAACAAAGGGATACAGCCTGAAGAAGATGACTTGGTACTAATCTCATATTGTCCGCTTCACTTTTTTTCGAAGTTAAAAACTTCTACTTAGAACATGTAAAGTGACGTTGGTGCATTGAATTGTGTTCAGGTTAGGCTTCAGTTGGAGGCATTGCTAGCGGAGAAATCAAGACTAGCGAATGAGAATGCAAATCTAACTCGGGAGAATCAGTGTCTACGACAGCTTGTTGAGTACCACCAAGCCACCTCTCAGGATCTTTCCACTACTTATGATGAAGTGATAAATGGAGTATGTCTCGACTTTTCATCTCCACCATCTTCAAAACTAGATGGAGCACATGACGAGATAGAAAGAAATTTTGAAAGTAATCAGCCATCTGATGAAGGTGACGAGTTTGAATTCACTACATCCCTAGGCAAGGGATATGATGTGAATGAGCACCAGTTTGAGGGATTTCTGAAATACAGCCCTTGATCATCCTTCACTAAAATTTTCTCGTCGAAAATTCACAACACATGTAAGTTTATTCCAACAAATGCTTCATCACATTGTTGTTCGCCGTGCAAAATGTATTGTGGGCATCAAGTATTAGCAACAAGTGAACAAGTTTTATTTGAACAAATGAAGAGACATTTATTCTTAGTTATGCGTAGTAGGAGTATTTGAAACAAATTGCAAGCTTGTCCATGAATGATCTTCCAAGGAAAAAGGGACTTTTTAGAGCACATTGTCATATGTGTAGTAGTTGGTTAAGCGTAGCTATTGAGCTTACTAGTTGTTGATAAGCATTGCAACCTTTTCACTTTACTTATACATTTTGTGTGGTAGAGTTGAAGTGATGGAATTTCTAGTGGCCAAGACTCACTTCAACGTTCAACCAAGCAAAAGCATATAATCAGAATGTCACTTACTCTCCACTATAAATACATGCCATAACCTTCACTTCATTCTCATGTTTTCTTCTCCCAGCTCCATTCATACTTTATTACTTGGAAAAACATGTCTTCTAGACTCTACAATGGGCTGCAAACTTGTCTCGAGCCTTGTGTAACCGAGTCTCGAATTCTGAGGCTCATACTAGCTCCATCGAGGAACCAAAACATAATGGTAGAGAAGTTGAACACAGATGCGAAGAGCAGTGGGAGTGGGAGAACAAGTGGTTGGAACTTCATTGAAGCTCTTTCCAACACATCTTTGCTATTTAAAGAAGCCAAAGATCAGGAACAAGTTTATGTTCATCCTTCCGTTAAACGACCCGGATGTCATCTAAGTGAGAAGAGTTTGGAAATGTGTACTGAGAGCCTAGGCAGTGAAACTGGAAGCGACATTCCGGTAGAGGATGCATATGACTCTGCATTTTCTTTCCCTAAGAACTCGTCTAAGAGTACACTACAAAACATCAACCGCAGTGGCTTAAGGACTGGAAAAACTAGAGTGAACCAGAAAAGAAGCTTTCCGCCTCCATTAACTTCAGCTTCTGGTTTTGTGAGAGTAAAGTCTCACAGAGAAGCAGGGAAGTTAGTACTGAAGGCTGTTTCAATGCCTTCTACGAATCCGCTTTTCCAAGCAGAACGAATCAATGGCCGTCTGACGCTACGAGTTGTGAAAAGTAAGTCTTAGCCCGTTTCTGTTGAAGAGGATATAAACATGCAGAACAGTGAAATGACAAGGAATCTTAAATCTGAAATTCAAAAGTGTAAATTTGTCATTTGGAATATCAACTTCTTAGTAAGTTCAGTTCAGCTGCAAAACATTATGTAAAACATTTTGTTTCATGGATACCAATCTAACGAAAATAAAAACATGTTTTTTTTTTTGAAAAAAACAAACATTTATACCACATTCAATCAATCAAATATCAACCTAACTAATGACCTAACGAAAATGATACATCTCCTGACTGGCCAACTGAGTATTGAAGATCCAAGTTCTTTGAACGCGCGTCGTTGTACGCGTTAAATTTGTAATTTATAGTGTGTACCTACTAAACACTCAGAAAGCGGTAAGTAG
>JAWWMW010106164.1:0-20628 GCA_035048345.1 Echeveria elegans
TCCGAATCGAGTTAGTTGGACTCACAAGACCATATTTTATGAGTTACCATATTGGGAAACTTTAAAGCAGCCTTATTCATTGGATGTCATGCATATTGAAAAGAATGTCTTTGATAACATTATTGGGACTATTCTTGATTTGGAGGGTAAGACGAGAGATGGGCTGAAAGCACGTGAGGGATTGAGAATTCAAGGAGTGCGACAACACTTGTGGCAACAAGAAACCAGTGGGTCTTCTATAGGGAGAAGACAAAAAGTAACCCCTGCGGCGTTCACAATTTTACCAGAATATAGGAGAGACGTATTGGAAATGATAAAGGAAGCTAAATATCCAAGTGGTTATGCAGGAAATTTGAGGAACAAGATCAACGTGGATGATAAAAAATTTATTGGATTGAAGACTCATGATTGTCATGTCATAATGCAACGATAACTTCCATATGTTATTCATCCATACTTATCCCCGTCAGTGTTGCAACCCTTGATAGCACTATCAATTTGGTTTCAGAAACTATGTTGCAGGGAGTTGAAATTGGATGATGTCTTAAAGTTGAAAAGAGATGTTGTGATGATACTTTGCAAGTTGGAAAAAATATTTCCCCCCTCATTCTTCACGGTTATGGTTCATCTTTTGGTTCATCTTCTGGATCAAGGTTAGAAGCCTACTTATACATGACATTGGATCTTTTATTAAGGATAGGATGCTCATGCTTGCTGCCACCTACGCAAAGTTGCCCAAGAAACATCGTGATGATCTGAGAAACCATCTAGCCATAAGTTTACATTTATTCATTAATTGTAGCTACCTTTTAATTAAACTGTGTTATCCAATACTTGTTAGCAAAACTAATTTATCATTTTTTTAACTTCATTTTGAACTTCCTGAAAAGGAGAATTGGCTGTGGGACTTCATTTGGATAATGGTTGTGATGAGATATAGCAACTGGATATGTCACTGCCATACCTTTTACAAGCAAGAAGGTGGTGAGGTTCCTATTGAGTTTGTTTGGCGGCCTGAGCAGTGGGCGTGGTTGTGTGAACATTTCAAGGATCCTAAATTTATAGTAAGCTGTTTTAATTTTTGCTCATCTTTTATTTCTTTTCTTTTGAAAAAAGAATTTTGCACTACTGATTGTTTCTTTTTTTCAGGCCAGAAGTATCCATTGTGTCAACATCCGCAATAACAGAACACTTAATCACCACTTGGGCAAAACCACACTAGAGGCTAGAGCTAAAAAGTTTGCGCGAGAAAAACACCATGCCCTGCATATTGCTACGTTTGAGGAATCTTACGCTGCTGATCCTAATGGTTCCCTGCTTGTGGTATATTTGAACTCGTCTCTCATTTTTATTTATAATGCAATGTTACACATCTCTTATTTTGTTCCCTGCTGATCTTAATTGTTCCCTGCAGATCCTAAAGAGCATGTTTGATATGATGCAATATATAATGTGTTGTGGTAATTTGTTGTGTTACGATGTGGAATGTGCATAATGTTGTGGTAACTTGTTACTTGAATCTTTTGTATGTATACTGTGATGCTACATCTCTCGTTTGGGTCCCTGCTGATACTAAAGTCTTAGAACATGTTGGTAAATTTTGTTTCTCTTGTGTTTACTGTGATAACTCTTGTGTAACTTGGGCAAATTGTTTTGGTTCCATGCTGATCTTATAATTGTTTTGGTTCTATGCTGATTTTAATTGTTCTCTGCACAAGAGTAGCATCACAATATACATCACAGTATCCTTAACTCATTTTATTCCCTGCTGATCATGTTGGTTCCCTTAATTGTTCATTTGGATACTGTGATGCCACTCTTGTGCAGAATGTGTAACTCTTGTGCAATCTATTCTGAGTGTTTTTATAACTTGGGTAAATTGTTTTGCATTTGAATAGGCTCAAGTTAAGGATGAACTTCAACTATTGTTGGATGATCGATCTCTTGAAGACGAAGGTTTAGTGCTTGATCTTGTTCCTGATGAAGATCGGCATGTCATCATACATGTGGTCTTGAATGCATACAAAGGAACTGATGCACCAGCTAGCAGGAGTACTAGGAACCGAGTTGGACCAACTGTCGCAAACTTAAGAGAAGAGATGGAAAGACCCAAGGCTGAAGCTGATGCAAAAGAAGTTGAGTACAAGGCTAGGGAGGCAGAAGCAAAACCGGCTCTAGAGAATGTGCAAGGGAGGCTGAAGGCAATCGAAGAAATAGTGCACGCCAGATTTGGATCAACTGGTGGGGCTGTCAATGCCGCGAGTGATGGTGCAGGTTTTATTCCCAGCAACTTTGTTAGCATTCCATAAATGAGTTGATGTAATAGTTACATTTTAACTGTTTTTTGGGTTACTTATGTGTCTTCGACACAAAAGGTTTAAACTTTCAGGCATGTATATATGCCTCAAACTAGTACCAGAATGTAGTTTGTTTTGGATTGTCAATAGCTGATAATTGTATCGAAAATTAATTATGTTGATAATTACCTGATTAATAAACAAATGACAATTTTATTCAACACATTATCGCATGTGCCTTCATTCCTATGCAACACGATATTACGTTAAGTAACCATGTTCCATAAATTTCAAGCGACAAAACAAAGTTTTCCTTCAATACAAAGCAACAGAGATCTAAACATGTCACAATCCAAAACACTTTTTTCTTCCCCAGGCGGCATGTTACATATGTACAAGGACTCATAGGCAACACATTACAATTCGTAAAGACTTCGACCAAATGTGTTGTATTATTTCTATACAACGCATTAATTATGTGTACCAAGAATCTAATGCAACAGTTTGTCATTGCAACGTATTAACTTGTGTATCACACCCAGTTGTGACACGCCAAAAATAGCATGTCACAACAAATCTACCCCATTCAATGGACGTGACCGACCTTTTACGACACATATTCTGTTACATTAGTATCAAGCAACATATATCGATCCTAAGCGACATTTTATGTGCGCCGCTAGAGTGTCATTTTGCTGTAGTGGATTAAATAGCTTACAAAATCTAAACTTGTGTGTTTGCACTCGTGTATGATCGGAGAAAAGACATCTGATCTTTTGTAACAGTTGTCGGCGTCTATAACATCCATCTGAGATATTTGAATAGTTAACAACAACATAAGGGTTTATTAGAATTCGCCACCTATAAAATACGGGTTTTTGAATTCGCCACCCGTAAAATACGATATTAGTAAGAACCACCCGTAAAAATTGTTGTTTTAAGAACGTCACTCGTAAAATTTAAACTTAAAATTAACCACCCATCGCCGACAATTCTAACGGTATGTTAGAATATGTGTAAAGCGCGTGAGGCGCGTTAGAATATGTGTAAGGCGCGTACCGTTAGAATTGTCGGTGATGAGTGGTTAATTTTATGTTTTAGATTTTACGGTGGCGTACTTAAAACAAAAATTTTCACGGGTGGTTCTGACTAATATCGTATTTTACAGGTGACGAATTCAAAAATTCTTATTTTACGGGTGGTTTTTTGTAATAAACCAACAACATACAGAAGAAGTAAAAAGACAAAGGTTTAGGAGAATGAATGCTGATCGATGAGGCAGAGAGTCAGAGTGATCTGACGATTGCAAGAGATTAAATTATGATTTATACTAGTTAGTATGTATTATTGGAACGCGCGTCGATGTGCGCGCCAAATTGATAATTTATAAACATGCTAACTACTCAATAAGCGGTAAGCAGGGTCGAACCCAAAGGAGGTACCGAAAGGAAATTAGAGTTAAATGAATTGGAGGAATTGGGCTTGGAGGTTTACGAGAGTCAATCAGACTACAAAGCGCGGACTAAGATGTATCATGACAAATACATACTCCGCCGTTCGTTTGAAGTAGGGTAGCAGGTATTGTTATTTTCATCACATTTAAAACTTATGCCCGAAAAACTTCGTTCTTGTTGGACAGGTCCATATAAAATCACAAGAGTTTTCAACAATGGAGCTGTGGAAATCGTGAAAGAAAAAATGGTGAAAAGTTTGTGGTAAATGGGTAAAGAGTGAAGCTATATCACGGGGGGAGTGGTGCCCCTCGAAAAAGTATTTGAGTTGGTCGCGCCAACAATGATGGACTAAGGCACAAAACCGTCGAGCCAACGACATTAAACAAGTGCGCTCCTCGGGAGGCAGCCCGAGTAGGTAATTCGAGTCCAACATATGTTTGTTTTAGTGTATTTTTGAGTCATGTAGTGTGATGCAATGACAAGAAGGCTTTGTAGTGTTGTTTAGATGAAATCTTCAGGAGGTAAAAATCGAAAACAGTGAGGTACGCGGAGTTGGGGTATTTCTTATACGCGGAGTCGGGAGAATATATTGGTAATTACATCGGACACCGCATCCAAAATAGGTATAAACCCCGCGTATCAGCAACACGCAAAAGAAACCGAGAGATTCCCCCAACGGCGCCAAATTTTGAAACGCGCGTCGCTGTGCGCGCCAAATTGATAATTTATAAACCTGCTAAATACTCAATAAGCGGTAAGCAGGGTCGAACCCAAAGGAGAGCAAACAGTCTTGAATTCGTAATAATCTGTTACTAAAGCTAACTTCTGCAAGGGTGTTTCTAAAGGATTGTTTTGTTGTCACGAAATTACACTACACTACGAGTTTTACTAGGCGAATAAAAGAATCAGTTCAAGGCATTGATCAAGTGACAAGTAATATTCGACTCAATGAATTGAAATACAAATAATTCAAATAGTTATTCCCGCTAGAGATATAACCTACGTATACTCGCTAAAGTGATATGCTCTCTATTCAAATTAGATAACCTCGCTAGAGAATTATCTAATTTATGTGTTCAATCCACTATTACCCGCTAGAGTCTCAAGTAGATATAACAATTACGTAGTCTTGCACCTTAAGTCTCCATACACTTTTCCATAAATTACAAACATTTTAGGACTGAGAGGTTTCTCCACATACTTCCAATACCATTGCGTCATTTTTGTTTTTTAAACAAGAGTAGGCAGATTTCACCGAAAAATACCCACTTGAGTCTCCTTTCCACTTCAAAGCACCATCAGAGTCATAAACCATCCACTTTGAGCACAACTTATCCGCTCTCCAAATACTTTTCCAAGTAGGGGAAAGTTTATCCTTTAAACTAGAGGTAAGAAGATTACCTTCATGAAAGTACCTAGCTTGAAATAACTTATTCAATACGGAAGATGGGTTTTCAAGGATTCTCCAATATTGTTTTATTAAAAATGCATAATTCAATATCCCAAACTCCTTGAATTTCATCATATTCCTTTGGTCTGTATAGTTGGAACTTAGTAGACCAATGAACTGATTTATTTCCAGAAGCTGACCACCAGTAATTGAAGACAATGCTTGTTAGTCTTTTGTACAGGGAATTTGGTAGCTTAAAACACATCATCACATATTGAGGTAGCGCCTGCAAGATTCCGTTGATTAAGATCTCTTTCCTTGAAGGAGATAATAAATTCTTATTCCAACGAGACACTTTCTTGAAGAACAACTCTATCAAATATTTAAAGGTTTCAGTCTTACTACTCCCACGCAACAAAGGTAAGCCAAGGTATTTTAAATGAGACATCACCATTCTAAATCCCATCATATTGGTGAAATAGGATCTTATAGGAGTATAAACATTACGACTGAAGACCACCTCCGATTTTGTAAAGTTAATTCTCTGCCCTGAGATATTCTGATAATCATCTAGAATATTCTTAAGTGCTGCAAAAATATTGTTGACTGGCTTGTAGATAATGATACTGTCGTCAGCAAAGAGCAAGTGTGAGATTTCCAGAGCACCCCTACCTATTCGAATACGCCCCAAATGCCTTGATTGTACTTTGGCCAATATAGACTTTGATAGCCATTCAATGCATAAAAGAAACAGATAAGGTGACAGGGGATCACCCAGTCTAAGGCATCTCTTTGGTATAAAACAGTTTGAGATAATATTGTTAAATTGAACCTGATAAGTCACTGATGTAATGCATTCCATAATTAAATTGACCCAAGTAAAGGGAAACCCCAAACTTAATTGTAATGCTTCGATGAAATCTCACACAACTCTGTCACAGGCCTTGCTCATACCGGTTTTAAACGAAATGAATCTCCTCTTCCGATTCTTCCTCCCCTTAATGATGAAGAAAGTTCATTAGCAATAACAAAATTATCTGATATCATCTGTTTTGGCGAGAATGCACTCTGTCATTCAAAGATCACCTCAGGAAGAATCATTTTTAACTTGTTTACCATTGCCTTCGTCACTACCTTGCTAACCACATTACAAAGTGAGATGGGTCTGAAATTGTCCATAACACATGCTTCCCTGGGTTTTGGAACAAGAGTAATCAGAGTCTTATTCATTTCCTCCTCCAATTTCCCTGTATTCATCATATTAAGAGTTTTTCGGGTAATCTCTTCTCCCACTATATGCCAATATTTCTAAAAACTAATGCAGAGAATCCATCTGGTCCAGGTAATTTCCCATGGCACATTTGAAACAAAGCTTCTTTTATCTCTTGTCCTGAATAGGGGACATTAAGTATCTGTATTGCATAATGCGATAGAGAACTCTGACAGTTTGACATATAATTACTCCAGTTTATATCGTCACCCTCCCTTGATAAACTGAAGATGTTGGTAAAATGCTCCATAATAATGTCCATTAGTCCCTTCTCATCTGAAACCCATTCATATATCCCATTCTTCAACTTGGTAATCTGGTTGTGCTTCATTCTTTGATTAGCTCGTATGTGAAAAAAACTTAGTATTTCTATCCCCTTCTTTAAGCTAGTCTGTCTGTGACCTTTGTTTCCATAATAGCTCTTCCCTATACCTCCATCCATCCATCTCATCAGCTATCATATGCTCCTTCAAAATGATCTCATTTGTGCGATGCAACGTTTTGACATTTTTCCAATTCTCGGCTTAATTGCATCAAAGTATTCTGAACATGGCCAAAAGAAATTTTATTCCATTCAGTTAGATCCACTGCACAAGAAGAAGGATGTCTTGAAGGTTAGATTCTCCTACTGTCGCCGACTGCCAAAACTATTAACATGGTCCCCAAAACCCTTACTTCTCAAACACATAGGTTAAAAAATGAAACGCTTATTGTTAGTAACCTTTGGAATAGATGCAAATCAATCAATAAAAGGTAATGATCTGAGGACATAGTAGCAATATGTCCAACACAAGCTCTAAGAAATTTTGTTAGCCAGATCTTACTTGCTAAAGCTCAATCAAGACGTGCCCTTGTCTCCAATGAACCCTTATGTTTGTTTGTAAAAGTAAAAGGGTAACCCTTAAAACCCAAATCAATAAGGTTACATTTCCATAAAACTTCTCTGAATTTGTGCATTTGCCACTCTCCTTTAACTATGCCCCCTTTCGTTTTCCATGAACAATAGGTTTTGTTGAAATCACCAAAGATAATCCAAGGAATGCTTGACAGTGATGCCAACTTTGTGAGTAAATCCCACAAACGATGTCCGCATTGTGTGTAAAGGCTCCCATAAAATAAAGTACTTCTTGAGCTAAATGACCCTTCCGTTAGTGCATCAAAGTTATATCTTGAATAATTTAATATATGTAGATCAATATCTTCTTGCCACTACAACACCATACCCCCTGCAATACCAACCCTATATACAACAAATCCGTGTTTGAAACGCAGTTTGCAACGAATAAAGTCTAACTTTTTTTGTCAATCTTAGTTTCCAGTAAACCAAGAATTTTGGGCTTTAAACGTCTCACCAAGTTGGTGAGTTTCCGAACTGCACGAGGTTTGCCCAACCCTCGATAGTTCCAAGCTAAACTCCTCATAATTCTTGGTAGTGTTGCCGAGCAACCACCGTCGTTTCAACATGCCCATCTTCAGACGCTTTGGTAACCTCCACATCAAGTACACAGACATCGTTTAAGATCCCGCCACTTGAATTTGAATTATAACGAATCTTTGGTTTTTTCATTTTAACCTTGACCTCACCCAGTCACCCTGACCCAACATTTCCCATGGCCTTTTCTGCGAAGTCTCCTTCCGCTTTGACTCAGTCACTTCCTTTACGGTTGGGCCCAGAATACCTTTCCCTTTGTTTTTAAGCCCAATAACAGAACCTTCTATTCTTTGATTCATGTTGCTGCTGTTTGAAACGTTTCGAATTTGGAATTCAAAAAGTTGTTACAACCGTCAACTTGCACCTCTTCATTATTGCTGATGGTTGGAACAAAAGTAGCCGTTGGAAAAGACTTCTCTCCTTCCGCCGGCAGGTTATTGTTCCCAAACTACGGCAACGAAACCACCAAAAATTCCCCTTTCTTTTCCACGTCTTCAGACCAAACAGGTAGTGAATCCAAGAGAACCTCTGCTTTAAGCCAATTTCCAAATAAAGTCGAACTCTCTTTACCAGTAGCTTTACAATTTCGAGTTTCATGAGTGAAGAAAGTACATTTGTAACACACATTTGGTAGCTTTTCATATTTAAATGAAATCCACACTGGTTTTCGTCCTGGCCTCTTCAGAAAAAGTCCTGGGACTAAAGGTTTGTTGATATCTAAAGAAATTCTGACATTCACAAACTGTCCACCAAATTCTTTCCGTTCATTGTACTCAGAATCCTCCATCTCTACCAACCCCTGCTAATTCTACTATGCAAGTAGCATATTTCTAACATCTGAATTCAAAGGGTAAACGACGTACCTGCACCCAAATGTTGAAAGTCGAGGCTTCAAAATCTTCCGTCATACCCTTTTTCCCATTTTTGGAAAAGGACTACATTACCATTAAAAGTCCATGGCCCCCCATTCAAAATCTTTGTTTGATCTTTCTTTGATTTGAAGATGACAAGAAGGGTGGTTCTGTCAACTTTCAGGAATGTTAGTGATTCCGAAATTCTCCAGACATTGTAAAGTACATCTTCCATTGGTTTTTTCTGTACTGTTCGACCCGAAGATATATAATCTCATTAGAACCGCCCATTCCAAGCTTTTTCCAGCCTCCTACCAAGTGATATCATCCAAGGAAACTAAGGCTTTACCTTCCAGATTTGATGCCAGAGCATCAATCTCATCTATGTTATCACGGTCATCAATACAAATACCTTCCATAACGCACCAAGAATCTACAAAAATATACAAGAATGAAAGTGAACAATCCTTACAAAGAATGTCCCAATTTGACCTTTGCAGCTTTGGAAGAAGTTGTGTGATTAAATGTTACGTTTTGGTAGTGTTTCATAGCGCAGGTGTATCTAGAGCAATTCGGAAGAAATTTGATTCAAAAGGTCATTTTATGGAGTATTTCACCGAAAAGACAGACTTGACATTTGCAGCTTTGGAAGCTACTAGAAGATGCGTCCTTTATCCGATGGAGAAGAAACAAATTCTGATGGAAAGATAACTCTAAATGCTACGAATCATATGTTGGTTATGAAGAATGATTCAGATGTTAAGATTGTCAAAAAAGAGAAAGAAGTCAGGAGACATTGCGAGAAGGTTTAGAGGAGCACGCGTATGTGGAAAGTGAATCTTGCTAGCATAAGGAAGAAGCAAGCGTGCATATAAATATTCAGAGTCATCCATCTTCATACGTACGTCAATTACGCGAGAGAAAACACTTATTATTGACGAGAGAAAGAGAGCCACTATTCTGACGTTCTTATTCCTCACATCAAGGTGAAACTTTGAAGACCGACGATCTGCTTCAGACATTGAGTTGTGTCAAAAGAATCGAGAATAAGCAAAACACAATATTATTTCTCGACGATGTCAAATCACACCAAGTCCATACCTTTATTTGATGACGAGCACGAGCACATATCCGGCGAACATTTTGTCACGAAGTGGTGATATTCAGACGTACGCCAAGTAGCTGTGACAAGCTGCAGACTGTCTGTGTTGACGAAGGTCGGAGAGCACAGTGCAGAATAGTTCAGACGCGGTCTGGACTGGTGGATATCAAGTTTAAGGCTTGAGTCTGTGACATAAGGTTGTTGCAGATCCCTTTCACTAAAATAGGTTTTAGCTCGAATATTACAGAGTGTATGTGTTTTGTAAGACTATTTGATATTAGTGAATTATTCCACCGGGCTTGTGGAGAGAAGCCCTCCAGACTAAGCCTTGAAGGAGCCGAACTGGGTTATCAACTTTCTATGTCATTTACTTTCTGCAACATTTAACTGTCTAAGCTAAGTTGACATAAGACCTACGACAAGACTGAATCTATAACAATTGAGCGAACTCAATTTTAATTGGTATTAGAGCGAGACACTCGACGCTACAGAGTGTGACAAGATCTACTGATTCAGGTTCTACTGCATAACCATGTCGCAGGGAGTGTGGGGATACAAGGAAGCATCTGTGCGACCTCCAATGTTGAACGACGGTACTGGAAGACTTGAATGACGGCCTATATCAGAGGAATGGATGGTCGAGCATGGAGGAATGTGATTGTGAAGTGGAACCCTCCTGTGACAACAACCGAAGATGGAAAAGTAGTGATCAAAGATGAATTATCTTGGACGGTAGAGGAAGATAAACTGTCTGCGGCAAACTCCAGAGCCTTAACTGCTATCTTCGCTGCAGTAGAGCCTGAGATATATGCCCTGATTCAACAATGCACTGCAGCAAAGGATGTTTGGTATTTCCAACAATCACCTATGAGGGAACCGATAAAGTGAAAGAAAGCAAGATGCAATAGTTAACTACAAGATTTGAAAATTTGAAGATTGGAGACAATGAAACGGTAACTGTTTATAATTCAAGATTAATGACTATTTCTAATGAGTCAAATGCTCTAGGTGAACCCTTAAGCATGGAGAAGTTGGTGAAGAAGGCTCTGAGAACGTTGAGTCTGAAATTTGCTATGCTTAAAGTATCCATCTCACAGACATGTAACCTGAAGACTTTGACTCTAGCAGAACTTATGGGAGAAATGGAAGCATATGAGTGTGAATTGGAGACTGAAAATCCTTCCAAGAAGTCAAAGAACATTGCTCTAAGAATAGATGTCATAGATGAGGAAGATGACTCATAAACTGATCAGTTTGCGTTGATTACAAAACAGTTCGGGAGTTTCTTAAAGTCTATGAAGAAGAAGAACACTGAATCATCCCAATCTCTCTACAGATCTGATCAAAGAAATAACAAGATTCAATCTGAAAAAGCAGGAGATGGATTTAAACGCACAGACAAGGGAAATGGAGTTCAATGTTTTGAATGTGAAGGTTATGGACATGTTCAGAAGAAATGTACCAACTTCCTACGGAAGCAGAAGAAGTCTATGGTTGCACAACATAGTGATACCGAGTCAGAAACTGAAGGAGAGGATAATGAAACATGTCAAGCCCTTACTGGTATTGTCAAAGAGGGTGAAACAAGTCAGTCTGAGGTATCACAGGGTGATGACGAAGACTCTGAGAGTGACACAGACACCGAAATCACTGAAGCAACCATCACGGAGAAGTATCACAATCTGTTTACTAACTGGAAGAAGTTGACTGAAGTAAACTTAAAGCTGAAGAAGGACAAAGCTAGTATGTCACATGAAGTAAATGATCTAAAAGTGGCACTAGATCTTTCTGCAGAAGAACTTCTGAAAGCTAATACTGAGGTTAGTCGTCTGATGAAGTTTGTAAGCATGATGACTAAGGGAACAAACCGATTAGTTAACATACTTGACGACCAACGTCATCCTCAGAACAAAACTGGAGTAGGGTTTGAGAATGAGAATAAAAAGACTAAGACGAAGTTTGTTCGGGAGAAACTAACAAATACTGAGAAAAGTCAAGTGTCATCTGCTGATTAGACAAAGGATTCACATATATGTGATTTATGTAGCAAACCAGGGCATATCATGAGGAAGTGCAAACTCTTTCGGACAAAATACCGAAGAAGAGATGAAGCAGGTGGAGTTGTTGCAGAACCTGTGACAAGAAGATTGGTTCAGAATAAATCCAGACGACAATATCGCAGGGTGAAACATTATCAGCAGGAATACTATCCAGTTCGAAATAACTCTGAGGTATATTATCATCGAAGTCCTGATTATTATTATTCTAACCGGTTTCATGAGTATTGTCCCAGGAAAGAAAAACAGATGCAATGGAACTGCTATGTATCCTTTACATCAACCAATCGGGTCAATCCTGATCATTGGTACTTTGATAGTGGGTGCTCAGTACATATGACCGGCAAACGTGAGTTTCTGACTAATATTGTTCTTGTAAAAGAAGGGTATGTTTCTTATGGAAGTGGAGAGAAAGGCAAAATCATTGGCCGAGGTACTATACATGTTTCAGGACTACCTGAGATAACTGGTGTCAGACTTGTTGAAGGATTGAAAGCAAACTTATTAAGCATCAGTGAGACATGTGAGAATGATATAAGTGTCACCTTCAAGAAGGACACGTGCAATGCCTGGAACAGTAAGGGTAAATGTGTGATGAGTGGAATTCGTGTCTTCAACAATTGTTACCTTCTAAAGACCGATGTACAAGGGACTGAGACATCCGTGTGTTACCTGAGCAAGATTGATAAGATGACATTATTGCATCAGGGACTGGGACATATACACCTGCAAGGATCGAAAGTCATTGCATCAAGCAGAGTCGTTAAGGTAACTACTGAGATCAAGGGAGATGTCAATATAATATGTGGTGACTGCAAAATTTATGAGACGATTAAGACCTATCACAAGAACGTGAAAGACAATACACTACCTACCACATCTTCTCAGAACCTTGATGGGGATGATTTCGAGCATGTCTCAGGTGATGAAGAAGATAACTCTAAGGTTACAGTTACTGAAGCGAGTCAGGGTCTTGAAGAAGGACTTGAGCAAGGAGGGGTTACCAACATTCAATCTAGCTAGAAGGAGGGGAAGAGTTTGCCTACAACACTGCATATTCTTGTTGATAGAGATGTTGGTCAGATAAAAGGAAAACATTTTGAACTTAAGTTGACTCAGAAGCTGATTGGAAGAATACTTGAGGCAGAAGAAGAATATGGTGGCCTGCCACAGGAGAAGATGGATCTCAGACTCGACCTGAGTCTGTACACTATTATTGCCTGAATCAATACATGCCCCCCTCACTCGTCACAGTCCTTAGCATATATATGTGAAACGACTAAGGTGAAACAGATCCGTTGGATCAAGAGGATAAATGACAGTTTATGGTTTATATTTTTTCGGACTTCTATATTTCATCATGATCCCCTGATATGTCGCAGATCCTAATATGTTTCAGATTATGACATATTTGTCATGTATCGCAAAAGTCTATTAAAGAGTAATGTCGCAGATTCGGACATTTTATCAAATATTTGGAAGTCTGTTGAAGATGTATGTCGTAGATTCTGGTAAGGAGATCCAAGCATGTTTATCTGACAACCGAAAAAGGTAACTATTTCTGCTGCTAGTTCTGAGATATTCCTATTGAATCTAAAGTTGATGAGGAAATAATCGTACATGCTGATGATTCATTTGTTGTTGCGGAGTCAGTGTCATGAATGTTGAACATGGTAAGCCAAGTCCAATTAAATTTGTCGGTGACTATATTGATGCTGGTGTGCCTATGGATGAGGAGATTGTTCGATTATTCTTTGTGAACCAAGTAGTGGTCAAATGCAGGGATGTATGAACATCGTTAAGGATGTTATTGATGCTGAATGAGGGTAAGAAAACAAGCTCCCAAGCCGTGTTGTAGAACCTAAAGTGATGGATATTGCTCCTGAATCACTGAATGATACAAGCTGCAGTTCCTGGTGGTGTCACAGTCATGAATAATTCTGAATGAATTGATAAGGAAGTACAAAATGAAGTTAGAGCTGAGAAAGTTGTTGAAGAATTATTGAAGACCGTCAAAAGACACACTCCTGAAGAAATGGTTCAGCCAGGGGCTGACACTGAAAAGGTGAATGAGGAAAGGTGAATGAGGAGTTCCAGGAGATTCTTGATCAAGCAGATATCACAGTGGCTGCGAAAGTTGAAGCACATGCTGGAAGAGTATGCTTTGTCACAGGGAGATGAATCTTTTCTGTGACAACAAAAGTGATATTGATACTTCATAGCCTGATGTTACAGATAAATCTTACATATGGCTTGACTCGGAGGGAGATGATCTCACCATTGATGATTAACAGAAGAAAACATAACTTTAGGACCATATCTGAAGAAGAATGTGGGATGTCACAGTCAGGGGGAATATGTATCAGGAACTGAATTCCTGTCTCACTCCAGTCAAACATCTACCAGATCAAGCTCGCAAGGAAACTGATGAACAAATTTATTGTGCTAGAGCTCTCTGAGGCTGCTCAGGAGGAACATCAGGATGACGAGACAGATTCTGCCACAAGTGATGATTCAGATGATCTGAAGCAACTATTTATGCTGAATCAAGCTGCTTACCAGAATGAAGCTGAACACAATGACTATTTTGCAGTACTCTGAATTGGAGAAGGCAGACATTGCTGCAGTAACCACATGTATTATTCTACTATCTCTATTATCTCATTCAAACTTTTAATGTTAACCATGGATATCCCTTGCACTTTTTGTGGCAAAAAGGGGGAGAATGAAGTTGTGATGTTTCAGACACTATGAAGACCTGAATGTTTCAGCACCTGAGGCACTTTTTGAAGTTGAAGTTCTCAGTGTATCAGACACTGAATGAATGTTGGCCTGATATGATTCAGTATGTGAATGAACCAGCATCTTATGGAACTATGTATACCGATCTATGAATTGGGATCCTCTATGAAGCTCTTTTGGATTTCTGTATGCTAGCCTACGAGGGGTTAGTCTATCTTCTTGGTATTCTATGTATCCTATCCTACGAGATAGTTGATTATGTTGTTTTGCCAAAAAATTGCCAAGGGGGAGATTGAGAGCACCACGAAGTATGCTCTTATGAATGTCAATGTTTTTGGCTAAAACTGAAACTCAGACAGAGACTCCGATGATGAATATGTATGCTAGCACTTGATATGGATTTGGCAAAATATTGCCAAGGAGGAGATTGAGAGCACCATGGAGCTTGGTGCTTATGTGTGACAATGATTTGACCAATAAGAATATGTATGTCACAGAGTGTGAATGTCTCAGCGCCTGTGACAATCAGCTGAGTGCCAGCTGGAATTAATTAAATACAGTTTTATTCGGCCATCTGGATATTCATTTAAATATTACGAGATATTTATGGAGGAGAATAGTTGATTATATCTAAATTCAAATATATAGATATAATCAGATATAGTAACAATAATATGAATATATTTATCATCATTATCATAAATATAGAATATATCTGAAGATTCTGCCAGCCTGAATCATTATCTATATATGGCAAGTGTATCTCTGTCGCAGAACCTGAGTCAGACAACTGAAGTATATCATTATCTTTTGGAAATAAGATAATGATTAATTAAGGCAGTGGAGTATATATGATTAAATTGATTAAATATCAATTAAAATCATATTTAAAAAGATTATGAATATTACTAATTATTATATTTGGTAATTATCAAGAAGATGGAGCATTATCAAAATATGGCAAGTATATCTCGATTTGCTTGAAGGAGAAGCAACCTTGCCATATAAATTCAGCAGCCAACCATCTTCATACGGACGTCAATTACGCGAGAGAAAATATTTTTTATTGACGATAGAAAGAGAGCATAATTCCGACGTTCTTTATCTACACATAAGGTGTAACCTAGAAGAACGTCGAGCTGTTACAGACACTGAGCTGTGTCATAGAATCGAGATTGAGAAAAACACAAATATTATCTCGAACGGAGAGTCAAATCACGCCAAGTTCATATTTATATTTGACGACATCCGCAAGCGCAAATCCGGCGAACATTCCGTCACGAAGTGGTGACATTCAGACGTACGCCAAGTAGCTGTGACAAGCTGCAAACTGCCTTTGTTGACTAAAGTCTGAGAATACAGTGCAGAATAGTTCAGACGCGGTACTCCTTCACTTTATCGGCTTGACGGAATGAGCACTCAGTTGCCACGGCAACAGCAAGGACATTCTTGTAGGCATTGATGAACATATGAGGAGCAGCGGCAAGAGTTGGGTATGAGATGACATGAAGAAGAGGAAGAAGGTTCAAGAAATCCTTGTTCCCGGTCTTCCCAGCATGAAGCCTAACAGTACGCTGGCAGAGCTTCTTGTCGTAGGCGATCTTCTTATCGGTTTTGGATAGCTTTCCCATTTTCCGCAACGATCGACGGTGGTTGATATATCCACTGAGTGAAAAATTCATCAAATGGAACTTCATCAAATTCCGCAAATCCCCTATCATCCCGTAACCTTTGCAAATCATACTTCATTCTCTAACAACACATTCTCCATCCCTCTGCTCCTCACCCGCTCAGCATCACCACCAGTTCCCACATCCTCAACCATAGCATCACCCCTATCTAATATGCGTACCTGCGACATCGAGAGGAAGCTCTAGATTCTTCATTCTTCATCTTCACTATCCAACATCGCACTTTTCGTCGCAAATTCCTTCGCCCCATCGGAGAAAATGAAGAACGAAAACCCTAGGGGTTGCTGGCAGTGATCGAAATTGAGAGGTTAAGGACGAAATTGAGACGTTGAGGACGCTGGCCGGACGAGGATGGGTTGAGGACGAAATTGAGAGGTTGAGGACGCTGGCCGGACGAGGAGGGGCTGCTGGCGGTGGCCGGACGAGGAGAGGTTGGGGTGAAGATGAAGGGTGTTTGGTTGGGCTACAAGGAGGGGCTGCTGTTGGTGGTGCGGAGGGATGAAGAAGGGATGAAGGGTGTTTGGTTGGGCACGAGGAAGGGGTTGAGTTGGTGTGGTGGTGCTGTGTGATGGTGAGGTCGTGTGGAGGTGGGAGTGGCGGTGTGGTGTGAAGAAGAGTGGAGAAGGTGAGGAAGGGGAGTTAGGAGTTTGTTAAGTTTTTGGTTTTGAGTTTGAATAGGTGGGTTTGAGATTTTGGAAAGGTTTTGAACTTACAAAAAATGAATTCAAAATCAATTTTAAAATCATTTCAAAATTAAACTCAAAATAAGTTCAAATTTAGTTTATAAACTAGGCCTTACATACCTTAACAATAGTAAACTCATCGGGGGCCAGGCCCCCACCCCTTGGCCATGTAGTTCTGCCTCTGCCTCCAAGTCGAGCATGAAAACCACATGGTGGTCATCCCAATTGAAGCTGATGGTGATACTTCCTTTGATGTTTCAGCAAGATTCTACATGCTCTTTGATTGTTGAAAGTGGTGGACGGACACCCTGAAACTTAGCGAGTAGGGTGTGTATGATCTTTTGGGTAAGGGCTTGATGAACGCTAGGCACCCCATCTCTAACGATGTATTGCCTTGCCGGGAGAGGGACGTCAGGATAACGAGCCCTTATCTTTGGACAAGTTGCAGCCGCCGCAAAAGTGATAGGCAGGGTAACAACCTTTCCAACGCGAAGATTTGATGTTAATGATGATAGATTTGGAGGTTTGGGAGGTGGTGGAGACGAATCAGAGGGTTGTATCTCGGCCATGATTGTCGGAGGAGTGGACAGCAAAGTTTGCCACAGTCGTCAGTCCCGTTTTTCGGAACTTGTTACTTTGTCCAAAAATCATGAAAAAAATGAAGATGGTTTGTTTGAAAGTAGTAGGAAATGAACAGAAAGATGAATTACGAAAAAAGAAGTCTTCCCGTTGTTCATAAATATTTTCTCCTCCTTTGTTCTTTAACTTTTTACTTTCTATCCATTCATCAACTGCCTTCTCCTCTGAGCTGCACAGGTAGGACTGTCAACGGGTCGGGTCGAGCCGAGCCTAGTATCTATTTGCTCGAGCTCGGTATTCGAGCTCGGGTCGAACTCGACAAGTCCAATTCTTTTTCGGCTCGAACACTTTTTTTAAAACTCGGGCTCGCCTCGATTAAAACAAACTCGACTCAATTTTTTTTTTTTACAAAACAAGCCGAGCCGCTTGAGCTCGACTCGCATAATGACTCGCTCAAAAATTTTGCTTTAATAAATTCAAGCTTAGCCCAAACTTTAAATAGGATGGGCTTTGAACTTTAAGTTGATATTTATATCAACCTTGGTAATTTATTAACTTTGCCCATAACATTTGGATCTTTATATACGTGTGTTGCCATTAGAGTTGCAAATTTGGACAATGTGGGACAAAGGTTTAGTAGCCAAGGAAAGCTTTTGTACCGGTACATCCGTCCATTGATTTATTGGCTTTGACGAGAACGCATCTTGCTGAGACGGCTGAGAAGTTGAGAGCACACCAAGACTCGTGTATTGCTGAGCGAAGAGGTTTGCATTTGTCGACCCTGGAGAATTTTGTTGCAGCTAGACAATGGCATTTGCATATCTAGTCGCCGCAGAGTGCAATGCTGTCTGTATAGGTTGTGATCCAATACCAGAGCCAGAACTTGAAATTTGTTGCCATTGATGTTGACTTTGATTAGGAGCAGAAGACGCGATTACAGGAGTGACAGCCTACAAAAGGAATTATGGTTCAGGTATCTCTGGGATGGAGACGGTGGCAACTGGCAAACTGGAACCTTGCAAGGCATACTGATTATTATACTGAGCTTCAGATGCTGCGCTACTTTTTTGCCCTTGAGATTTCAAGCTACTGTGAACGGGGCCCTCCACCCTGGACTGGTTGATATTCTGGAAGAGCTGAAGCACATTTTGACTGCAAAAAGAAAACAAGCTTAAAGAAAAAACATGTGATATACAAGAACTGTGACTTTTTAGCCAGATCATGCTGTTGCACTTGGTGTCGTGAATATATAAAGTACCTTCTTTGCAAACACCCAAGTTTGATGCGTGGAAAAGCAATGAATTATTTAAGGGATTGGACACATTAGTTTCAGGTCTCCCATTCTTTGCCGAGATGTTGTGTGGTCCTTTGTCAGATACTAATTTTGGTCGAGTTATTAAAAATGTTAATCTCCTCAAAAAAAATCCAAGACATGAGCATAAGCAACTTAAACTTTCAGCAATACAAATGACAAGAGCAATACAGAAATAAACAAACACTATATATATGTAGCAAAAGAAGTCTTAATCAAGCATTTATCCGAGCCTTAATCGAGTATGTATCAAGCATATATACGAGTTTCAATCGAGCCTATAAACGAGTTGTTCACGAGCATAAACGAGTCGAGTATTGGTTTGTTCATGTTCGGCTTGTTTATTAATCGAGCTTTAAATATATGTTCGTACTTGGCTTGATTAGAAACGAGACGAGCTTTGACCGAGCCGGCTTGCGAGCGCTTGTCGACGACTTGGCTTGTTGACAGCCCTAATGGTGTGTTAAGAAACAACTTAGTATTTGAAAAGTCATATCAAAAAGAGTTAATTACACTAAACCACTACTGTAAGAGCAAGTGCACAAGTGAACCAGGGGCAAGATCATGACTTCGCAGCACACCAATGGACTGATAGATGGGTTAGACTGAAAGTTAGTCCACCCAGTCGAAGACCTGGACCTTTCCACGACCATCCAATGGTCTGGAGCATGAATATTATAATAATATTGAATATATTTTGCTACCTTATATATAAAATTAATTTATTTCTAAAACATTTATAAGTATTATTTTTTAACTTAATATTTTTCTTTATGTTATTATTTATATAAATAATTGAAATCATTTGATTATAAATATTATGGTGAAATTATTTAATTAGTATTAAATAATAATTAACACAAATTATATTTGATAAAATTAAAAAACATTTATGTTTATAAAGGATGATAACAAATTATATATATTTGATAAGTTACTATATTTGATTTTCAAAACGTAGCTCATTGAGCAAAAAATATAAATTTGTACATATGATAAGAATAAATTTATCTATTATATTAGGTAAATAAGTAATAACTTTAATAATTAGTTAATGGTATAAATATCATTTATGAATAGTGGATGGTCCATATTGGTGTATTTTGCAAATTATGAACAATGAATTGAACCTTCGATCGGGGCAAGGGAAAGTCCAACTCATTCTCCATTATGCACTTGCTCTATTATACCATTTTTCACAAAATCATCACTATAAAATATTTTTTCACTTAACCACTTATATAAAATCTCATGTTTACAAATGATCACCTTTCACTACACCAAATGCGGCATTAGCGACCACGTAGTCGCATATTATTTAATGGACGCTATGTTTGGTGCCAAAATTTTCCGAAAATTTTTACCGTCCCGTTTGCGACCACGTGGTCGCTAATGTTGGCGCTAAAATTTGGCGCCGTTTATTTGCGACCACGTGGTCGCCGATGTTGGCGCTAAAAATTTCGCGCCGTTAGTTTGCGACCACGTGGTCGGTATTTTATTTATTTTAGCATTTCATATTAATGTATATTAATTTTCATAAATATATAATAATTTGCTATTGAGCATTTGCGACCACGTGGTCGCTAAAGACGAATAAAAAAATGACAGAATCGAAATTTGGCTGAGTAATGATTTGCTATTGAGCATTTGCGACCACGTGGTCGCTAACGACGAATAAAAATTTGCCAGAATCGAAAATTTGGCTAGGTAATAATTTTCTATTAAGCATTTGCGACCACGTGGTCGCTAAGTTGCATAATTTTGTAAA
>JAWWMW010106165.1:0-10574 GCA_035048345.1 Echeveria elegans
TGAGAAAAGATTTTATTAGAAACTTCGAATTAATGGGCTGCCAACAGTCGATCACAGTTTTGAGCTGACAAAAACGTCGTTTTAGGCTCCCAACGGATGTCGTTCCCTTTATCGTACGATTTCAACTTCGCATCTGATTTTATATAGGTTGATTTGTCTCATGCACAACTTGTAATGTCCTAATTCTCCTCAACCCTAATCCAACTCTATTTTTGATCTGTAAAAGGTGCTTTATCATTGATCAAAATGTCTCCCTGCATGGACAATGGACTTGTGCACTCAACTATTAATAAAAGGATGCATGGACATGAATTTTTTGTGTGTGTTCATTCGATATTCATCAAACTTTCCAAACTTTTATTAATTTTAATTTTTTTTAAATCGGATTGAATGACATTGCGTTTAATAAGAGATAGAGAAGAGGGGCATTTTTGAATTTGAACATGAATTGTATTCATTTATATACATAATGCGCACCAACGTGCGATATCTCAAAACGTTTTTGACTGTGTTGAACAACCCCTCCCCCCTGAGTATAGGGCCATTACGGTGCAAATGGCTCTACGGAAACCGGCTTATACATATTGCACATATAGGAAAATTGGCATTCCAACCAGCAAAAATGAATGAGTGGGGCTTTCAAGCTCCAACTCATTTATCACACGAGCTCCAACTCATTTATCACACGAGATGGAATATGTATTGGACATTACCACACGAGATGGAATACTCCGATAAAATTATAAAACAGCAAAGTTCAAACATAGGACTAGGAGAAGGTTTGGATTGGATATCCTATTTATTCAGATATTGACACACGCCACAGATCTCTAATATCTCACTTATTCAGTGTCATTGCCGTCAAGCAATAAGTAATTTCTAGAGACTTGTCATTATCCCTGTGTGACAAAGGACAACCTAAAAAAGAAGGCAAGTATTGTAACGTAGCTTAACCACATATCCAACCACCACTTACAGCAAGTGCAAGAGTCCCATCATTGGAATATTGCAGCCGCAAAAGTAGTAACATATCATTATCATACAAGTCACACTATCAAACAGCAGTGACATTTAAGTAAATCATATCAACTTCATATGGAACTACAGTGGAATAGCTGGATCATACCTTGGCAATCCGAGAGTTTCGCCCTGTACATGCATCAGGTAAACTTGACTTCATAGTCTGAAGTAACCAGCCGGGGAGGCTATCAAGAATGTACAGAAATCCTGTCACGGTGAAACATTCATAAACATGAAAGTAATTAGAAAAAGGAGCCTGTTTTTTGGACTTGCCTTTTCATTTGAGTCTCGGCATAGGTTTTTGTGACATAAAACATGACATAAGTTACATAACAAAACCCAGTAACAAAATCTGCACACCACAACAGGCCAAACCTCGTCAACCAGTAAAGTTCTGTATTTATTCCAATTGATTCACATCTGTTCGTGTTTGCATCTTGAATCTGATGGATTGCTGTCACTAGTACATCTCTGGAAGGTGCAAGCCACAAAGTTCGTACAAGCAAATAAACTAAACTTTGATCTGAGCGGCGTAGATCCACCAGTGCTGCTTGATGGGTCGTCTGCATTGGTAGTAATGTAATTATCAGCGGGTACTAAAATCTGAATATCAGAGTCATTTCCCTGCACTGTGACTTTCGCAGCATCATTTTGACCATCTAGTATCAACATCAGTGATCTCCTATTGTCCTGCAATATCGCTGGTCACACCCCTGCACTTCTTAACCTTAATCTTTACCAAATTAGGAAACCCGCAAGCAAGTGATTTCATCCCATGGTCTGAAATGGGGCAGCCTTTAATACAAAGCTTCCTTAAAGCCAAAGATATTTCAGATATGCAAACGATTCCCTCATCATGGATACTGTCGCTCCCACATAATGCCAAACTCTCAAAATTCCGACAATTGTTAGCTAATGCAGTCATGCTTAAATGTGTAGGGTTCACACCTATTAAAACAAGTTTTTGAAGGTTTGGACAGTTTTTCACAACAGCAATCAAACCTTCGTCTCCGATCCTATTAGTCCTCCACCCATCAATATGCAGCTTCCTTAAAAGTCTACATCCATTAGCTTGAAATTATATATATATATATATATATATATATATATATATTCTTCGGATAAGATCGGTGACGTGGAGGCTATGATTGAGACGGAGAAGAATCGTCGGCTGAAGCTGCGGTCGCGGCGATTGGAAAGGACGGACGGTGATGGTAAGGAAGGTGATTGGCCCATTCAGGGCTGCGACGGCGGCGGAGGGATTAGGGAAGTGGGTGGGAGATTTTCTAGGGTTTGTAAATTGGGGATAAGAAGAAGATGAGGAGATATTGAGGGAGTGACTAGTGAGTCCTCGTCAGGGTCGTCAACTCCGTTGAGGTTATCGTTACCGTCTATTCGAACGACGACGTTTTATTGGTGTTTAGTGGGTTTCATTACCTCCATTTTAGTGAAAGTTGTTGAAAATGTAATTATAATTAGAGTTAATTATACAAAACCACATGTATTATATGGAGTAATATTTTACACAAAACCATCACTATAAAAAAAGCTCACCTAGCCACATAATATAAAATTTAGAAAGTTTACACAAAACCATCACTACACATTTGTTAATAGAAAAATTCAGAAAAAATATACACAATATAGTATAACATTGTTTGGTTTTATTTCATTTTGAAATTTTATATTTTTTGTAATGTTTCAATTCTAAAAAATAATAAATTTTTGTAAACGTTTGATTTTATAAAAAATAATTTTTTGGTTTAATATGTTTTAAATAATTTTAATTTTAATATAACTTACTTATGGTATAAATTTTTTTAGTTTTTTTTTTTAATTTTGTAAGAAATTTTCATATTAACAAAGGTGGTCATTTGTTAAGTTGAAGTTTTATATAGGTGGTTAAATGGAAAAAGTTTTTATAATGATAGTTTTGTGCAAATCACTAGATTATACAGGTGATTTTGCGCAATAAACCCTTACAATTATAGTAAAATGACACAAGTTTTATCTTATTTCTAATTTCAACTACAATTAATTTCCTCCGACAAATATGGATTATTTTGAGTGTTGAATTGGTCTGGTCCTATGGAAGTTAAATCCTAGGGATGAAAATAGCTTGTCGTAGTTGGTTGACTATTTGTGTAGTTGAACATTTTAAAGTTATGACCTGAAATTCGAATCAAATAGTTTTGAATGTGACAAATGAAAGAGGTCTTAGTTCTTATATCTTAGTGCATTTAAGGTTTGGATGCATAAAGAAGGGTCGGTTTCACCATTTAGTAAAAACGTTATTTGTACTAGACACATACAAAATGAATTATTTTCATGAGTTGGTTCAAATGTTGCAACTTAAAAATTGATACAATTTTAGGGGGGGAGATGAAAATAAAGCGACGTTGTTTTACTATCAAACATAATCGAGTGTGCTCAACAATTTTCAAAATTTTACACAAGCTTGATATAACTAATCATTAGTAATGAGTTTATTTTTGAACCTTTTACTATGAAGTCTCTTCGAGATTTTGGAGGAAGAGCTCGACTGATCAGTACAGTAGCGGCGAGGTGAGTTGATACTAAATATATGAAAATTCTGGCAGTTTTCTCTATCTTGAGACAAAATTAACATTTGTCTCGTAGAAGGCTTTGACATATAAATTTTTGTTACGAAACGACTATGAATATCTATTTATTTTCATTTGTAATTATCAAATTGAGTTATAAGAAACAATTTTACATGTCAAACTGAACGTTTTTAAAGTTTTCGAAACATTGTTTTTATGATCACTTTTCAAGAATGGTAAAGAAGATTCATTGTTGACGCTGTTTCGATAAATCTAATTAGTAGTTCAGCAAACCTCCTTCCCATGTCACCAAATGAACCCCCAAAGTCCATCATAATAGACATCAACTATGTTTCTTAAAAAAACAAAATGTAACTCCTAAGCTAAAAATGCCAACATAGTTCTGGTTTGTTGGTAAAAATTTCGTCATGAAAATCTTATGGATATGGTTTGAACACCGGCTCTCGCCGATTTATATTTGATTTCATAATCTTCCTTGGTGGAATTTTTCATTTCTTCTGCCTCGGGCGTGGAGGCTTCTCACTATTTTCGTTTCTCAAGGGTGTGGAGTCAGTGTTATTTACTCGTGTAGTGTTCTTCCCTCGCTCATGAAGCTTGTTATTCGGTAGCTTAATATCTTTAAGGGTTATGCGCGTGCATGAAGTGTTGTAAAGTTAAATGAGTAAAAATGTCATATCCCACTTGTGATTAGAATGATTATAAATGTGCTCGATGAATTTTGATGAATTTTCGTACTAAAATTATATTCCATGTAACTCATTATTAATAAAAAAAACAACTCCATATCATAATAAATAACTAGTTACCAATTTTTTACGTATAGATTTCTCATTTGGAATGATGGATTGTTACAAAATTAAAATAATATAATGAAGCTATATTAAAAAAATAAAAAAATATGTAGCATTCAAAAATTTCAATTACAGGAATAAAATTATAGAGAGAAACGTTATGAATCTTTATTAAAATTGAATTAAAACATGGAGAAAATTTCCGTTGGAACGACGGATCACCCACTAGTATCCTAATAAATAACTAGTTGATTGATTAACTTCACCAAGATCTAGTCTATCAGATATTTAACAAATAGTCAAATTGAAAAGAAAATTAATTTTTAAAGTACAAAATCCACGGTAAATTGGGTTTCAAATCTTGCTTTTACATTTCATATAAATATGTTGGATTGAGCATTTGCACCTCCAGATATCGATAATGATTAGTGTATTTCGATGCACGTTTTTATTATGATATGTTTGTTGTGTCGCATATGGTTGTTGTCATTGAATTCCGATGAAGCTTGAAGTCGTTCCAAATCAAATACGTAATCATGCTGACATGCAACTACCTTTTGAGCTCGTGCTTCGATGCTTGACATGGGCCAACGGGATTAATGGGCTGAGGGCCCTTTTGTTGTTTCATTAAAACGAAAGCTCAACCCCTTGGTGAAAACAAGATGCGGTTACACAGAATAAAGTGCTTCAAACATTTATATGCAATCAATTAAATTTTTGTCCTCCCATCATAAATTAAAATTAAAATTTTGTAGTCTTATAACGGTAAATAGTCACATTAAGGTTTAAAACTAAAATTACATAGTTGTATCTAAATCTACATTGTCTTCAAATTACACCATTTTGTCCGTTCATCAACATGAATTCAAGCTAGTATCAGTTCTGATTATGAATTTGCTTCATTTCATTTTTTTTATCATTTCTTTCATTGGTTTCCTCGATTGAAATGTCAAGAAAAGTCGTATGCACTCAAAATCTCAACTCTTCATCGTCATCTCAGGTAGACTAATGCTCGTTATTCGTCCACCGATAATACTACTTTGTCAGATCTTACATTGTATCGTACTCTGGTTGGTAGTTTAGTATATCTTACGATTATCAAATCGGACATCGCTTATGTTATTCATATTGTTAGCTAGTTTGTTTGGACCCCTACCACCGTTCATTGGACAAATGTTCTTTATATCTTTTGGTATTTACGTAGAACTCAGTTTCAGAGTTTGTTTTTTGAGTCGACGTATTCCTTGGAGTTGCGATGTTTAATGAGATATTGATCCTTGGAAATATGTGACTAAATTTTACATTTTCCTTGGTGATTTACTTATTTCATGGAGAAGTAAAAAGCAAATAATTGTATCCCGATCTTATGCAGAGGCTGAATATCGTGTCATGACATCTACTACTGCTCAGATTGTATGGTTTACGTTGGGTACTTGCTGATATGAGTATTGTTCTTTCCGACCCTACTCCAATGCATTGAAATTTATTACGACAATTACAACTGAAGGCAAATAAAATTATCTAATTGTAGTCATTTCTTAATAAAAATTCATCCGTCAAAGTCTTATGCGAGATAAAAGATAATTTTTGCTTCAAGATATAAAGAGTTGTCGGAGGTTCCAACCTTTAGCCTCAGCCCACCTCGCTGCCATTGTTGACCAGTCGATCCGCTCTCACTCTAACATTTTCTAAAGACTCCATGATGAAAAGCTCAAAAATAAGCTCTTTAGAAGAATAACTAGCAGCATAACTAGAAATCTTCATTTCCTCTGCCATCCTAGCTACCTCTCCTGACCCCAACATTGACGTGTTATTTTTATTTCTTCCACGCATACTCTATTTCATTGTATATATCTTAAATCTCATCTCCTTAATAAAACAAATCAAATGAACAAGCTAAGACGATGAAGTAATATCTATATATATAATAGAATTCATATCCACAATCACACATATAGCGACGGAAATTTTTGTCGCTAAAACCTTTCGTTGCTAAAATAGTTGGAGAATAAGACAAAAATATTAAAAAAAAAATCGAAATTCATATGTGCAAATTAAAATTTTGAAATTGTGCGGAAAGCATCGGGAAATTTGAGTGAAATCGAATGGAGACATCAGAATAAAAGTACCTTAAAAATTAAAAAGAAAATAAAATTAGAAGAGTAAACGTTGAGAACAATATGGAGAATCAAACTGAGCTATTAAAAAAATGTATGTTCATGTCGCGACCTTGTCGGAACGACGGACTCACCTCTAGTGAGGTAGAAATAAGTCTATAAATCGGCAAAGGGACGAAACCGACAAACCCTGCTTAGCTGATAGAACAAGGTAGTAGCCTAGGCAGTTGAAGATGATGCAAAACACCATTTGGTAACTATAAGTATGGAGAAATATTTGAACAATGCGTGACAGCTAACTGGACCTGGAAAGCGACCATCCATGTAAATTCTTATCAAATGAGCATTTAAATGATGTATATGTTGTACGTTAGCAGTTAGCACTGGTCCATCTTTGACGACGTATCTTACACTGTTTTACACCATAATCCAAAAATATCTACAGTTACAAGCCCCACCATTGTTGAAAAACATGTCAAAACAAAGTATGGTGGTTGCCATGACTCTCCGTTTAATCATTGTTCTTTCCTATTTAATCAAACGTGTATGAGAAGTTGTTTTGTAGAAATCAAACAACAACAAAATAGACCAAAAATAAATGTATATGATAACATTCATGTACATATAAGAAACATGCAAAACCCGAATGATTAAACTAACTCGTGCAATTAAACAAAAGTTTGTCGTTAGACTTGCTTTTGATGGTTTTTTTTTTCCTTATCAAAAGAGTTAATAATTTATATCATATCATTCGGTCTTGCGCACTCATGCCAAACATTAAATGTAACTTCCATGTTTGCAATATGTTCTTCTCGTGTTGTATTAAAAATTACTTTCTATGTTTTGTACTTTATATTTGTGTTCATCCTCAATGTGCTCTTCGTATTTTTACACATTTAGCATGTTTTTTTAATCATTTAGAAAATTTGGAATGACAAAAGGTTCTTGTAAAGATGCATTTTTGGTTCTTGAAAATAAGAACTCCGATTTACAACTCTCGTAATTTCTTACTATGTGTTGATTACTTGGGCGTCTTTGCCCATAGTACATAATTTTATGGGTCCGACACTGACATAATAAAATTGGACTATGTTAAAAATATTGTATGCCAAGAAGTACGAATGTGAGACCCCTTTAATTTTGAACCATTTTTGGTTGTTGGATCCTGTTTTGAACTCATTTAAAGTGTGTGCTGAGTCAATGGTAACTCATTGGGAAATGTGATATTCCGTCTGACAATTTCAAATTTGTAAATTTTGAATTATAAAAAATACATCAACATTTCAAATTTGTTACTTATCGAATGTTCGTTAGTCTGAACATATGTCAACTTTATCTTAATTAATCCACATATATAATAAACATTTTGATTTGAGTTCAACGTGTTTTGATGCTCTTGTAGTAGAAAATTTCTAAATTAAAATCCACATTTTTTCTTTTAACAAATGAGAACATTAAATGTCAAATTTAAGGTCAACAACCTACGGTTAGAATCGTCCCTGAATTAAATGGCATGGGATGGCGCGCCTGCACGATTGATGGTGGCTAGACGTAGGAGTACGGTCTACGGTGGCATCATACGGCGGAATATCATAGCCCCGACCCGATTACTATACTTTTTTGTCGTTTAATAGGACTGGCAAACATATACGGGTACTGCATAGTAATATTAATTACTAGAGGTGAGTCCGTCATTTTGACGGTATGAATATATGATTTTTTTTAATATCTCAATTGAATTCTTCATATTGTTCGATTTTAAGGTATTTTATTCTGATGTCTCCATTCGATTTTCCTCAAATTTCCCGATATATTTCACACAATTTTAAAAAATTTAATTTTTAAATGTGAATTTTTAAATTTTAAATTTTTAGTTTTAAATTTTAAATTTTAAATTTTTTTTATCTTATTCTTTAACTATTTTAGCAACGAAATTAGAATTTTTAGCGATAAAAATTTTCGTCACTATAAGTGTGTTAAAGATGATATTCATAGATTCAACCAGACACGTAGAGGTGTAATACGAGATACTCCTTCCATACTATTTTGTTTTTTTATATCTTTTAAAGTTTTTTTTATTTCCTTTAGTTATCTTTTTTCCGTGTCACGTTACATTCTCTTTCTATCTTAATTTTTAATTTTATTATTTTTTAATTACAGTGCAATACTGCAATCAAGTTGGTGCTGTTGACGGTTTCAGAGAAACCAAACACCGCCCAACTAATCAAACTTAAATCGCCTAACCCAGACCCCACCCCACCTCACATCTCTCCATATATACACCTTTCATTTCATTTTCATCGACAGCTAATAATTCCAAACACTCCTCTCCAACTTAAACCGTCAAAAACTGATTGTTAGATATGTATCACTGATTAAGAATGAAGATGATTTAAGTTTGAATCAATTTTTCATTATAATTTACTTAAGAAGAATTAAAGATCGAAAATTAAGACTTTAATTTAATAACAATCATATTGTTCTTTTACTCGCACCTTAAAGTTTTAACTCATATTGTGGGCTGTGGCCATGAGATGGACGTCTCAAGCTTGAAATGAGATCCCAATTCCCAAACAAAGTACGTAATATTTTACTGCGAGATAAAGTAAAGACGTTCTTTTAGTTTTTATTAGGAGTTTTAATATCATTTTGAACGGAGTTAGTTTCATGCAATGGATTTCAGATCACGATAATTATCAAACTTAAATGACTATTCTTTTACACTGATCCATGTTTGAGATCTCGATTCCTCAACTTTGGAGCAATCAAAATTCAAACATGAGAAATATACAATACATTGTTTAAAATAAATTCGATATCATTTTCAAAGAATTAAAAGAAGAAAATGTAGAAATAAATAACGCGGGAATAATTGGACGCCAAGGTTGACGAAATTTGAAATTATTGGTTGGGACAAAGGTTGTTGTTGCAGGTTATGAGTTGCTTTCCAAGACAACTGTCTCACCCTAACCTTTTGTGCCATTATCTTCATTTTGCTCCAAATAGGGTTGGAAACGGTGTAGGCGTTGTACTATTCGCTTGGTAACCTACAAACGTATCTACTATAATAATAGAATTTAGCTTCACAAAACTTTGTATCTAAAATATATTTTAGAACGCTCAAAAGATGAATTGAAAAAAATATATTTACTGACGAAGGTAACATATCTATAATTAATACTCTCTCCTTCCCAATTTTCATATTGACTGCTAAGGCATATAGCTCGATTTTCACTTCGGCGACTTAGCGACTATGAATGAGGCAGAGCTTCCGATCGTATACCGTTAACTTTTTCCTTAGCGAACTGAACCGTTAAATCGATTCCGTTCAAAAAAATCTTCGAGGCGCGTCGAGAAGCTTGAGATGTAGCAGGTAACAATAAACATATTTTTTCTGGTATGACAGCATGAATTTCACGTGCTTGAAATGTGTCACACTGCAGCGGTAATTATATATGACCCATTTCGACGCTTTTTCTTTTTGTATTCTTATATCACGAACTACAAGGCTTAGATTCTTTACTGATAATGTTATGTCTGTTTCGTGCTCAGACCATATCCACTCAACATGTCACTCGTTCACATTGCTTTTTCATTTTATCGCGTGTTTAAAATCCATTTTGTTGCTTGAGCCAATTCGATCGCAATATCTATAAAAAACACAACTTAATATCATTTTGCAATTTCGGAAAGAGGAATAGAAAAATGTCTTAAAAAATAGATACAATACTAAAGAGAGAATACTGAGATGAAAGTATAATTTTCTAAGATAAAAATTATGCTATTTCTAGATAAAATACGACGTTACTTCTTCAATAATAGTACTCAATCTGTCATCTTTTGTTCTTCCTGCTTTTTTTTTTCGGGCGTCCCCTTATGTTCTTCATATTTCCTTTTATAGTAATTATTTTTCATATTTTTTTATCTCAATACACTCTCTTTCTTACTTTCTTACTATTTATTTTCTTACTTTTACATTATTCAATCACTCACATAATCATTTTTTCTCTCAATACACTCTCTTTCCTACTTTATTACTATTCACTTTCCTACTTTTTCTC
>JAWWMW010106175.1:0-10573 GCA_035048345.1 Echeveria elegans
TTCCTCTCTTATACTTTCCAAGCCAGCCCTCGGATCAAGCCTACATCGAACGGCTGAGATTTAATGGGCTCGAGGCTGCTGGGCTGAAGCCACAAGCCCAGTCCAGTTTCCCCTTCACGCAGCTTTGGAGAAAGATTTGTGGCATTATGGCTGTTACGTGTGAAAAAGTACGTACTATGTTGAGTATGTTCATCTGTGACAGGTTTAGTCATTTGTCATATCTAACACAAGGCTAAAACTATCACGAAAGTGCAAATAATTCAAATTTTAGAATTATGAGATCATTCAGTAGTTTAATCTTATATCTGACATTTCGTTTACACAAAAGAGATAAGTATTGAACAAGGAACAGATGAGGAATATACCTGGCCACAAGTAGCATGTAATTTGGTCTTTGGGGGAAAATGAGATATCACATTAATTAATTTAAAGACTAACAAAATATGTAGCTTAGAAATCTCATGTTTAATCACGAATATGTTGGGAATCATACAGCTTCTTCACTTTTTGATGTTCATTAAATCCAGTTTCAACACGAATGACCTCATCAGATTCGATTTTATTGATATTTAATCGGACATTCTTTGTTAACTTTAAGTCATTAAGACGTTGTTTTGTCGACCAAGGCGGCAACTAAAATCCTACTAGTGCTTATGCGCGTAAGTAGAGGTGGCAAATTGGTGGATTGGGTGATTTATGGATGGATTGTAAACGGATTGGATTTTAAATGGTCTAAACCATTTAATTCATTTAGTATAAATGGATTAAACGGATTGGATTAAATGGTCTAGACCATTTAACCCATTTAATCCATTTAATCTTTTTTACCTGGACATATTAATATCATATATGCTCAAAATGGCTATCACAACATTGTTTCATCGAGTGTCACAAAGACAATTTGAATGCAAAAAAAATGAAAAGAGAACATTGGATTGTAAATGGATTTTTTAATCGACCATTTATGGACCATTTAGTAAAGTGATATTTAAATAGATTGTAAATGGATTGTAAATAAATAGTTAATGGATTTTTAATGGACCATTTATGGATCATTTATATAAATGGTCCAATTTACCACCTCTACGCGTAAGTATCGATCATAGAGGATATATGGTCAAGGTCAACAAGTAGTTGTACCTGTAGATATGTATTACCTTTCTTTTTCTTAATCGGTGATCTTTGAATCTGCAACAATTCGATTTCAATTGCAAGTGGAGCTCACACGTTTTGGATTTGTGATGGTAACGGACGATACTTGCCCGACAAATGAGATTTTGGCCATCTGATGGTATCTTCCATACAATATCGATGTAAAATGACGTTCTTATTGTTTCGCACATGGATTTTGAGCCCGTTCGTTGCTCCTCGAAGTTTATGGTGACAGTTTTTTTTTTTTTTGTGTGGCAAACCAGGAGGACACATATCTACGCAACTTTTGCAGATACAAACAATTGAACAAGTTTTCAATAATTCAGTTAGGCAACTTGCTGTGTGCCTCAAATGTTGTCGGGTTTTCACTAGTGAATCTTCCAATGTTTGAGGTAACTACATCAATTACATAGTCAATGATGACTATATCATTTAGAATCGGAAAATCACTCGCTCGTCTATCGTCTATCAATACATGTATTTGAAATATAGTCAGATTACAAATCGGAATACATATCCGATGAAATGAATCTGGGGTAGACTATGGATCGTACTAGACATTCGCGATTCATTGAATGTCTACCCAGATTATGATCCGAGTCTTCCAACGAACCATCCTTTTGTCCAGACCACCGTACTGCTAATCATCATTTGTTAATTAAACTTCGGTGGTATATATATATAATCATTTTAATAATAATTTAGATTATAAATAATTTTATCTATGATTTATTAGTATATAATAATTATTGTTATGGAACAGTTCATGTAAAAACACTTTTAATTAAAAAATATATAAAAACAACTCAATTATTAATTGATAATCAATCAACCGCCGATATTTGATTTGCAATTTAAATTTTAAAAAAAGTAAATATAATTTATAATAATTAAAAAGCGTGATTAATTATAACCACACGTTTTCTAAAATAAATGTTGATATCTTTTTATACTTTTTCTTCAAAACTACTTTTTTTACACGATTCATTCCCTTATTTTTATTGTTATTATTATTTAAAATTACATATATAATAATCATATTTTATTGTTATTTACAAATAGATTATTTTTAAAAAAACAATGTTATTGCTATTATTATTATAATTTACATATATAATTTTTAATAATTTAAAAAATAATTAAATGAACAATACAAAATAGGATTTATGAATATCTTTCGACTCTTGGGTTGATCCATGAGATACATTACAGAACTCATGAATAATGTTTTGACTCGAAATAAGGAAATGCCCAACCCAACCTATTGGGGTGCGACTGCTCAAATAATTATATATGGATTAGTTGCACTCCCGTCGTTCCGATGGAAATTTTTCGGTGTCTACATTCGATTTAATTAAATTTACAACGTTTTTCGCTCCATTTATAATTTTCAAATTTTCAAATCTTAATTTTATAATTTTTTATAATTTTTAATTATTTTGAAATCTACTTGATCAAATACGGTCAAATACAAAAATACAGTTAAATACAATCAGTTGGTCAAATATAGTCAAATACGGATGAATAGTTATGAATGACATGTAGTGTAAATAAGGAGGGTGGGGAGGGATATTTTTGTCAAAGTCTTATTGTAATGGAGTCTTTAGTGAGGAAAATAAGGGAATTAGTGAGGGAAAGTGAGCGATTGTTAAATGGTTGATGGTGAATTAAATTCTTTTATATATATAGATACTGATTTTAATAAAAGCAATTCCCACCATGTGTTTCATGCCACATTTGATTTGGCCACGAAAGAAACTAGCAAAAAAAAATTCGGGACCATTTAGTACAACTCCTTTTTGCCGACCACTACGACTCTACCAGACATTTCTATTTCATAACAAGAGTGCAGCAACTAATGAACATCTAATGCGGAAAATACTGAATGATATTGATATGTATCCGATGTGAATCATGTTATGCCCATATGTCCAGGTTTTGGTCGAGAAAGAAATCAACAGTTTAAGACATCGCCAGATAGATTAAATGAGAATTTGTTCAGTAATTTAGATAATTATAAGTGAGCTGTTGGGTGACACTTTATTTTTTTTTAAAAGGGTTATGTTGTTGTAAGATGTGATTAGAACTTCTCGGTTTCAACATCTAAGCACCTATGGAGAAATTTCTTGCCATAGATTTTAGCGATGAATGTCTGCAATCGAACGTTGTCTTTCAAATTTGAATACAACTTTCTGATATGATATGAAAAGTATTTAAGCAAATAAACAAAACTAAATGGTTATTAGCATCACAAAATAGGATTTCTTGATCTTCCGTATACTAATAATGCCTCATTCGTGGGAGCGTGTGGCAAACAGTACAAGTGATCAAATGCATAAAGATGTCGCATTGGTCACCACACCATCAGGGACGGAGCTAGGATTTAAAAACTAATGTGGCTAAATTATTAAATTGTAGCTGTTGGTAGAATTGGTAAGGCAGAAGACATAAAATGACTGTAAGGTTACTACCTCTCCCACTACAATTTTTTCCTCTTAAATTTTAGGTAGGGCTACAGGCAGAGATAGGCTCAATGTAGCTCCGCCCCTGGTCACCATGGAATGAATTTTCAGCTAAAAATGCACTCATCGAACGGTCTACTTCATGTTGCATGATTATGCATTAGCACCAAAACTTGTAAAAGAATTGGCACATGGGAATGCCTCCTAGAACATGCATTTGTGGGTGCAGGATGCATTCAAGTTGTATATGAAGTACCGTGTTTATGGCATGGCGTGTCATCTCATTAAGAGCGCAAGGGCGAGAGCAACAAAACGTGGGAGAAGCTGGAAGTGTGTCGTTTCATTTTCGCATCCGAGAAGATGCACTGCAACTACAATTATAGAAAATGAGATAAGATCACATACGGAGAGGAAGAGGGACCAATACCTTTCATTCCAAGAATTAAATCTTAAGAGAATCCTCCATGTTGCATTTTTTTGTATTGACTGAGATCCATGCTGACCCTCAACCACAGTCCACAAGATCCTCCCGTCTCAAAAAAAAAATAAAAACCTTCAAATCATTATCAATGTTGTCCATGTGTAAATCAGGAATGGAAAATGGAGCATAAAAAAGATAAGGATTAATTATCGGAAACCACTCGTAAAATATAGATTTTTTCAAAAGTCACTCGTTAAATTCAATATATTACTCAAACACACTCATTAAAATATAATTTTTTTTTATCAAAAACTACCCGTTAAAAATCTTGTAAAAACCCACCCATCGGCAATTTAAAAAATCCCGTTTGTTCAAAACAATTCATAACAAATAACAAAAAAAATCAAAATTTCAGAAAACTAATATTAAAAAGTCACACATTTAGTGTCATATTTAGTAAAAAAAATTATGCCTTAACAATTGTTTTGTGCAAATTTAATTTGATATCAAAAATTTACCGATTTTAGCACATAATTTTTAAAAAAAATTAAAAATAGTTTAATAGTTTTTTATACTAAAAGTCACCTTTTGCCTTTAGTTTATTTTAAAAACTCATAAATAGTACCAAAAAAACTTTAAGAATTCAAAACTTCATAAAACAAATATGCGAAAGTCACTCATTAAGTGTCATATTTAGTTTAGAAATTTTTAAGTATTTTATATTATTTATGAGTTTTTAAAATAAATTAAAGGAAAAATGGTGGTTTATTGTAAAAAAAATATTTTATATGCCGAGTTTGGGAAATATTGATTTTTACGATTAGTTTTCAAAATAATCCGCATTTTACGGATGATTTCTATAGAAAAAGTGGCTCGGAGGAAATTAGTTTACACGAATGAAAAACCCACATGATGGGGGTGTATGTAAGTTCCAAGATGGATCATATCGCTCCAAAAATCACCATCAAGGGGCAGAGGCTCCTTCACCACTGAAAATCATACATACATATGGTGAGCCCATGACCTCTATCATCATAATTTATACATAGGTAAGTCTCACCTAGTACCGCTATAAATTGCTCGCTCAGCTATATTTTCCTCCTCAAGCTACCCACTCTCCTCTTCTCCATCTCCTCAGCCCTCTCAACTCTCCTTCTCTCCTAAGGCACATACAAATCATGGTGAGTGAGCTAGATCGCTAGTAAATATAATAAGCTAAAGAGTGTACCTTTGCTAGCTACATTCTTAATTTTTGCCAAATGTTTTTTAAGTTTATCATCTGCTTAGGCTAATTTGAATGTATTTGGACTGAACAGGTTCTAGCTCACAGTCATGGAGAGAAAGGCGGTGCTGCTGACGGGGAAGTTGTTGATTATAAAGGAAATCCCATCGATAAGACACGGACAGGGGGATGGCTGGCTGCAGGGCTTATACTCGGTTAGTTCTTCTTCTTGTCACTAGCTAGATAAATAGAGATATATATTATCGGATACTGACTTGGATTTGTGTGTTCTTTAGGAGCTGAGCTATCTGAGAGGGTATGTGTTATGGGCATATCAATGAATTTGGTGACATACCTTGTCCATGACTTGCACCTTACATCATCCAAGTCAGCCACAGTTGTCACAAACTTCATGGGAACTCTCAACCTTCTTGCACTCCTCGGCGGCTTCTTGGCTGATGCTAAGCTTGGTCGCTACTTGACCGTTGCAATCTTCTCTGCAGTAACCGCTTTGGTAAGTTATATATACAATCCACACATACTTATAACTCAGCTGAAGCACTTTACTATATTTATGATGATTTATTTTGTTTCTACTTCTGTCAGGGAGTGATTATGCTGACGATGGCCACAACGATTCCCAGCATGATTCCACCCCAGTGTGACGATTTCCGGAGGAAGCATCATGAGTGCATTGAGGCAACAGGGCAGCAACTAGCTTTACTCTATGCTGCTCTATACACAATTGCATTAGGTGGAGGAGGCATAAAATCCAATGTCTCAGGGTTCGGGTCCGATCAGTTTGATACATCAGATCCTAAGGAGGAAAAATCCATGATTTTCTTCTTCAACAGATTCTACTTCTGCATCAGCATGGGATCCTTGTTCGCTGTAACGGTGCTTGTGTACATTCAAGATAATGTTGGCAGAGGTTGGGGATATGGTATTTCAGCTGGAACCATGGTCATAGCTGTGCTTGTTTTTCTCTGTGGCTCAAAAAAGTATCGCTTTAGGAAACCGCAAGGCAGTCCTTTGACTATCATTTGGCGAGTACTCATCTTGGCCGCCAAAAATAGGTCTTTACCCCATCCATCTGATCCCAGCATGTTGAATGAGTACCACAACTCCAAGGTCCCTTACACAGAAAGATTCAGGTGAGATTACTTTGTCCTTTTTATATGAAAAGTCTGGAACTTTTGCACTTGATAGAATTCAAATGAACAAAAGTGATACCTTGTGTAGGTCTCTTGACAAGGCGGCAATAGTTGATGAATACGCAGCAACCGATGGGAAGAAACCCAATTCATGGATTGTGTCGACAGTGACACAAGTGGAAGAGGTGAAGATGGTGATCAAGCTTATCCCAATCTGGTCTACTTGCATTCTGTTCTGGACTATATACTCACAGATGACTACCTTCACAGTAGAGCAAGCTACGTTCATGAACCGAAACATAGGCTCATTCAACACTCCAGCAGGCTCATATTCCTTCTTCCTTATCATATCAATCCTGGTATTCACATCTCTAAATGAACGCGTCTTTGTTCCCCTGGCGCGCAAACTCACGCACACAACACAAGGACTCACTAGTCTTCAAAGAGTTGGGACCGGGCTAGTTTTCTCCATACTCGCCATGGTAGCTTCTGCCATAGTGGAAAAAAGGCGAAGAGATATGGCTCGTCATCACCAAATACAAATCAGTGCCTTATGGCTTATACCTCAGTTTTTCCTAGTGGGTGCAGGGGAAGCATTTGCTTACGTCGGACAGCTTGAGTTTTTCATTAGGGAGGCGCCGGAGAGGATGAAATCCATGAGCACTGGATTTTTCCTAAGTGCAATTTCAATGGGGTTCTTTGTTAGTAGCATGTTGGTGACTTTGGTGGACAATGTGACTAACCACAAATGGCTTAGGAGCAATCTGAACAAAGGGAAACTCGACAGATTCTACTGGATTTTGGTTGTGCTGGGAGTGCTGAACTTCCTGGGGTTTCTTGCCTTTGCGACAAAGCATCAGTACAAGGTGCAGCAGATCAGCGTGGCAAATGACGAAAAGGAGCTTGGCAGCTGGGGGATCATCAGTGAAGAGCAAGAATGTAAGGAAAAAATTCAAACAAAAGGCGAGGTGCTAGTATGACAATCGCATTCAAGTGTAACACTGTTGGAGGTTTAGTTCGAAGTGTTATAAAAGTATATGATAGACTACATAGGCTTATGTATTCGCATTCCATATACAAGTGAAGAGTTCAATTCTTGAAGTTTTTACTTCGATTTTTCCTCGTTTTTCGGATGAGAAGCAACAACAAATTAACAACCAAGCAAGCAACACATGGAAGGAAGAACATACCTGAGTACAAAGTCCCAAATTTAGAGGAGATGCATCAAGATCCAACCAACACCATCCTACCAAATGCCCCCTTTCTGGCCAACGCGTCTGCAACAGAGTTAGTCACATTGCAGATCAGATTAATGCTTCATTATTTATTTGATTCCAGCTAGACCATAAGATATCAACATTTTCAACTCAACACAGTTACCTCAAACATTGGTCTATCCATATGAAGTTCTTCGAGAACGAGCAGTTGGGGACTAACCCTAACGGCCACCATGTCTAATTGGATTAGTCCAGTACGGTTCAAGTTCAAATTCTAAATTTCAAGGTTTAGAGAAGCGGAAGAGAAAGTTGAAGTTGTGTAGAGAAGTATGGGGAGAAAAAAGGTGTGAAATATTTTAGTTAGAAATATTGAGGTGACTAAATATAAAGGTTGGATCAAATTATTCCTAAATCTTGGCTGAGCGGTTTAAATAGTAGGGGTGGGCGCGGTGCGGTTTGGTGTGGGTTAGAGATAAACACACATTCGTACCACATTAAGTGAGTTGTTGATTTTTAAAATCATAAACCATATCATATTTGTTGAAATCACAAATGTGATGCGGTTTGGATTGCAACCCGCTTCACATCATGAATAATAAAAATAAAATTTGATATAAATTAAAATTAAATATAAAGAAACTTCAGGTTTTAGTCATAACACGAAAATTTAATTAAAGACCCATAAACATGATAAAAAAAATAAAATCATCATAGCCTCCTTCACGAGTTTGCGATCTCGGGTTATGTCACCTGCAATCAACTGAGAAACGAACTATTAGTAAAATGTATATAAGATGTAAAAAATTAAATATAAGATAAATTGAATAGTAGTGCTTAGGAATATAACTGATTCCAATTTTTCTAGTTTTGTATCTAAACATATAAATAAATAGCAAAACGGATATAACATCAAAACTAAAAATACATTATTACTCCATCTCTCCACCATTAATCACAAATATGCCATTAAAATTAAAAATAACGGGCCCGGTCCGGCCCATTAAATAAAAATTAAAAATTAAACGGGAAATATTTAACATTTTTAGGTGAATCAAATGGAGATACGAAAAAAATCTCGTCGGGACGACGGGAGCGCAGCTAGTAGTATATAATAAACATATATTATTATAAATGCGGTACGTGCGGTTTTTTGTGGACGGATTGAAAAAGAATACCGCTTTCGCACCATTTAAATGTGGTGCTATGCGGTTTTTAAACTTTTATTTTCTACTTTAATGTGGTGCGGTTTCCGAATCCGCTTTTGTTGTTTGGTGCGGGCGGTTTCCGAATATGGTGCTTTTTTTGCCCACTCCTATTAAATAGTATAAATATACAGTGAAATTATTTCATTATTTGAGTTGAGAAAGAGTGAGCAACTGAGAGCGAATTTGTAATAATTTATTATTTAATAATAAAATTCACATTTTATAAATTTTATTTTTGACTTCATTGATTTCCAAATGTTGTATTTCTTATAGCTCAAAGTGACAATTACAAATGAAAATAATACGGACAACTAGCCATTTCGTAGCAAAGTGTCATAATGTCATATAGAGTTGCATATTCATTTCAAATTTAAGAAAAATTTTCTCCAAATTGAAATAGTCTCCGCACCCATCGTCATCGCATCAATCGTCTCATCCCTTAAGAAACTCTTAACACCTTCGATATAATATCGGAATCGAATTGCTTGATCTTTGTGTTTTCCGACGTTCAATATGTACCTTCTAAAGTTAACACATATGAGTATTTGAATTTTTTTAAAGATCAAAAAAATAAAAATAATAATAATAATAGGATTCTACTATAAATTTATGATTGGTCTCAACTTCAATTTACATCAAAACATCTTTCATTTACATTCTAATTATTTTGTCACAAGGTTCATATCAATTTGTTTCGAAAATGTCTTCCTCTACTTATTGATCTATGCACGAAGACATGCAATTATGTGAATCATATTGTCGTCAATTCATTGATCTAATTTTCGGCAACAAACAAATTAAATATTGACATTTTGTGGGAAAAAATTCATATCGATTTTCAAGTAAATTGGGTGATGGGCACCGTGCACGGATAACATAATTGTAATGCGACCTCGTTCTCAAACCGCTCTTTCAACTCAATTTGGAAAGTTGAAAAAGAATTCAATCTTTTGGAGAGGTAGTATTGCATTGTAAAAATACGACCAGAGTAACTGATCTGAGCCATTATCAGCTTAGCTGACCCATCGTCACATGACACCAACATCTCCTAGGTCTCCACAACTTTCTCACGAAAAAATCAACATCTCCTAGGTTACCACAACCTTTCCACGAAAAATCATGGTATACTAGAGACATATGATATGGTAGTTATGGTTATCAATCTAGTACTCACACTTCTCATATCCAATGTGGGATATTACATACACCCCCACTTGCAAATCCCGAACGTCCTCGTTCAGCACAAACAGTACAGACCCTGAACTTTCACCTCCTTTTCGATGACGTCCGTCATCTGTTGTAGAGGATCGACTGTTATACCCTCTATAGCAGTTCGACCAGAGTAATCAATCCGAGCCGTTATAAGCCTAGCTGAACCGAGCGTCACACGCAACCAACATCCCTAGGTCAGCACAACCTAAGATCTTTTCACGAAAAGTGATGGTATATTGGTGACATATGACATGGTCGCACTCACACTTCTCATATCCAATGTGGGATTTTACATACATACCCAAGAAGACATCCGGAATCCGACGCTAATACTCAAGGCGAGGTATACACTCATATTTAACTGTTTGACTCTTATTACTAAAATAGTTTCTATTGATACTGATATATTTTAACTTTCAACCTATAAATGTGTAAAGCGCACACCATATATGTTGCTCAAAGAAAGAATGCATTCATACATTTTGAGTGTTGAGAACAAGTTAAGACGCATCAAACATCCACGTCTGT
>JAWWMW010106186.1:0-10572 GCA_035048345.1 Echeveria elegans
TACTTAATGGTTGGATATTGCTGATTTATTTTATGAAGTTTTGGATATTTTAAAGGTTTTTTGATATTTTTTTAAAAATTTTAAAAGTTGATATTTTGTTGGAGGCTGCTTATTCAAAAAAAGTGACGAGTTTGGGGTGTTTAAAACCAAATGTTTGTACAAAAGGTGTTTAAGTCATAATTTCGCGAATAACGGGTATTTAAGTCTAATTTACTCTATTTCTAAAAGTATGTTTAAGGGTCAGTTGGGTGTCGAATCGTTAACGGTGAAAACGAGCAGGTGGTGTCTTTCTGTAAAAAATGCTACAAATACAATTTTTTTCTATAATTAACACTTTATTTCTTGAATATTTTAAATAAAAATGTAATTTTAAATAAAATAGTTCACATGCAATATGGTGTCACGAAAATGTCAAATTTTTTTATAAAGGAAATAGGGTGACTCAATGTCAAAACCAAGAGAACGGTGAAAACTTAGCAATACTAACTATTTATCGACTAAATAATTCTAAAGGTTTTGAGGTTTCAATTTCAAGTGGTAACAATTTAAAAAGATGATGACTATGACATAACTTCACCAATAATACTCATGAAATACATAGAACGATTTATAGAATAATGTAGAATAATTTTAGAAAGGTTTAGTTAGGTAAGACTAAGCATGCAACGATGATGTAAATATCACGTGTTCGAATCTTGAAATACATACATCGAAGCAAATTAGGTGACGTTAAAATTCTCACATGTCCGAATCTTGAACTATTATCGTAGAACTCAATTTCATTAGCATCACGTGTCTGAATCTTTGCTATTTTCATTGAATACATTTTAACCTAGTCTTTCATCTTCATTTAACATCACGTGTCCGAATCTTTGCTAAACTCCGATTTAAGAATATTTTGTTCAACCAAAAATCATTCATAAAAATATATGTAAAATACGTTCAATCACTCATGGCGTTGAGCTTGACTTCTCCGTTGACCGATCACAACTCAACCAAAAATCTCCATTTTTGCTCATTTTCCCCTCATATTTGCTATGTTTTGCTTTAGACCTCTATAATCATTAGAAAGTATATTTTATACCTGAAATAACAACAAGAGTGCAGAATAAGACCAATTTTATATTATAAAAATGAAGAATATAAGCGAATATGTGCGTAAATGTTAGACATTTATGACACCAATCAATAATATTATTAAATTTAAGTCCAAATGAACATGCCCTACGATTATTTTTTTGAATATTTTAACGCTGCGTTTGGATGCGGAAAAAAAGTAGAGGAAAAGAAAATCTAAAAAAATGAATTTCTCATGAGAAAGTTGAAGAAAATTTTTTGTAATATTTTTCATTACAACCAAACACATGTTCATTTTCATTCAAAAAAAATTTAAAATTTTCTTTTCCTTCACGTTTGCCCGTATCCAAATGGAACATAAATAAAATACTATTTTTAATGAAAATATTAATGATGGCTAGTTATGGGTGTTGCCCGGTAAACACGAATTTTTTACGAATATTTTTCGATAACATCATAGTTTCCTAACAATTTCCAGTAAAATCCAACTTTTAATGTGGCTGCGATAATTTTCTCATAAAAATGATTTGTACCCCGAATCTGGATAAACTGATATAGAAAATGATCATAAAAACCACAACATTTAAGGCTTACACCGTTGGAGCAGAACTAGCAAAATAGGCGGATGGGTGGATGATAAGCATCAATGCCTATTAACTTAGCTTAAGTGCATTTTATGTCCAATATTACACTTGTTGTGATGTTTCATATTTCAAGTGGAAATCAGGTTTAAAGTAAAATACATTAAAATGCACTTGAAGGCATGAAAGATGCATTGGACGGAACCATCTCATACCAATTTCAGACTGAACCAAGCCAATTGAACCATGAAATTGGACTAAGGAAATTAATGTGTAACAATCTGTCCAAATCGCGATCAAAGGAATATTGAGTTGCCACTTACCATGTTCCTTGCGACTTATTCAAGATGAATGTGGCTCGCAATTTCTTGTGGAGCGCTCATATAACAAACTCGTGATCCATGAAAGCTCACGAATTGCAATCACCTATGAGGAATGCGACTCGAAACCATAAAATGAATGACGACTTTTTGAACATCAAAGACTCTCAAATCTTTGCTCCTTGTTGAGGCGGTGAGAGCGCTTCATTGCTTGTTCCATACATTTTGAAGCTAACTCAAAGAGATTCAAATGTCTAGTTTATTTTAAAATCAAATTCGAAGTAGAAGCGAATCAAATGAGCTAGAACCGAATACGTACGAAAAGTCACGAACCAAGAAGTTATAAAATCTCAAACTCCACATGGGTCACGACTTTTAATTTTGCCTAGGTAGATATGAACAAATGCTTTTCTCACGAAAACATGTTTGAAGTCCATTCTGATCTTCGATGAGGTGGATTGAGACGAATTTAAGGACTCCTACCACTATATAAATGATCACGCGTCGTACTCGGTCAAATTAAATTTATAAATCCAGTTTAATTCAATTAGATAGTACAACTTGATACATACGAGGTCGATTCACTTACACATGCAAAAGAAATTGTCTAAAATTGCTTAAGTTTCACAAATATGTAAATGATTAATATATAATTCTAAGTTAATTAGGTTGGGTTAAATTTATATATGATCCAATTTCGTACATAATAATCCTTGGAAATAAAAATCATGTGATATGTTATTCATTTTAATTTTTAATAATATGTTTGTTTAATTATCTTTTGATCTTTTCACTTTCGTAAATTACCATCTTTTAAATTACTAGAATAAATCAAGTAGTTTTTGCGCAAAGTTACGATTACACAATTAAAAAAAAAATCATGCAAGATAATTTTTCAACACAATACACAAAAAATGAAAAAAAATCTCAATTCACATCATCACAAGTTCATGTCATGCACCAAATAAATAATTTAAATGCACACAAGAGCAAAATAAAAAATAAAGGACAAGAAGAATCCGAGCTGGAACATCGCACAACCTACCTCCAGTTCAAATTCTGCATCTCTCAGAAAACAAAGCCGCAAGACGAATAATCAACCACAACTATATTCTAAACGTGCCACTTAAAATGGAGAATCAAATGGAAAATGATCTTGTGATCATTCAACAAGCCAACCGAGAACGAGAAAAACAGCAAGCTCGCCCGAGAGTACAAGAAGTTAGGCCGAATGGAAACGTGGAAAACCCCGTCGAAGATTATATAACTCCAACAGTCAGAAATTATGATTCAGTAATCTACATTTTCGAAGGTGAGGGATATGACTTCGATATCAAGGGATATCTGATTCTTATGGTTAGGAGCGACCCGTGCAATGGATATGGTAACCCTCATTTCTATTTAAGCAATTTTATAGAATTATGCCAAACTTACAAGAATGTAGGGGTACCACAAGAGGTCGTATACATGAAGCTATTCTCGATTTCCTTGACGGACAAAGCTAAAGAATGGTTGCAAAACCATGAGCCTAAAACATTCAAAATTTGGGAAGCATTAGCTCAGACCTTCGTAAAATAATACTTTTCACCCGCTAGAGTGAAGAAAATTAGAGACAATCAGTAAGTTTGTCCAATTTGATGGTGAATCATTTTATGAGGCTTATTGCGATTTAGGAGCTTGTTGTGGGATTGCCCACATCACAAATTTAACAAATGGGAGTTGCTATCTGCATTTTACAATGGGATGGATGAAAATGGACGAGCAAGAATGGATCAAGTGAGCGGAGGATGAATAATGGAATTAATCCCAACTGAAGGATTCAACATTATTGTTGAAAAGATAGCTAGGAATATCCATCAATGGGGAGGGGAGCCAAATCATCTTTAAAAGGATGAGTATGATCCAAGTTCAAAACTTGTCACAAGGATGATTTTAAAAAATGATAAATAGCGTCCACAAAAAACGGTCAATATGGTCGCTAAAAAATGACAAATAGCGACCAAATAATGGATGCTAAAACATTGGTCGCAGATGACATTTAGCGACCACGTGGATGCCAAATTAGTGACAAAAACATTGGCGTCCATTTTGGTGGTCGCTAATTAATTTATTAAAAAGTTATGAAAATTAAAATATTAGCGTCCAAGTAGTTAGCTAATTAATTTATTAAAATATTTTGGAAAAAATTATTAGCGTCCATATGGTCGCTAATTAATTTATTAAAAAAATTTAGAAAAAAATTATTAGCGTCCACATGGTCTCTAATTATTATTTTTTTAAAATTGTAAAAAATAAAATATTTATTGTTAAAAATTATTTGATAATTTAAAATAAAAAATAGAAAAAATAAAAAATAATAAAAATTATAATATTTAACACTGAAATAGTTTTTTCAAAATACTATTTTTAAAAATATTAAACCATTACGACCTAATCAGCCTAAGGTGCTGGTGGCGACGGCTGCGGCGGCTGGCTGGCTGGATGAGGAAGCGGTTTGATTGGTCGTCGTCTGTGCAACAAAAGCTCATCCTCCGTTACGCCTCCCCCATATATGTCATCCACTTTTTCATTTCGGCCAACTCTTGCGACATCTCATCATTGCGGCGCTGCAGCTGGATCGGACGAGCGGCCTCGCGTCTGGAGGAGGAAATATGCTGGCTGAAGAACTCTGGCGCTGCTCCTCCCACTCCAAAAACTGTTCCGCCGAGGCTAATACTGCCAACTGTGACGTGGTGTAAATGGTAGTATTCAGCAAGTACGTCAAACAATTTTTTATAAGACTAGGGTGACCTAGTGTCGAACCCAAGAGAATGATATAAATTCAGTAAATTACACTATTCAGACACAAAATAGTTCTAACAATTCAGGGGGTTCTATAAAAAGTTTGGTTTTTATTTTGGAGGCAAATGTTGTTTGTAATAATCAATTAAAAAGCAGATGACTGAGGAATAATTTCACCGAGAATATTTATGAACTAGGATGAATGATTTATGGTAATATAGTAGAACGTTTCCTGATAAGCTCTGATTTAATGTAGATCTAGACATGTGACTACGTAGCAACTCTCACTGGTATGCATGTTGAATTACGCGTAGAAACAATATATATGACATTAGCAACTCTCACTGGTATGCATGTTGAATTACTAATGTAGAGTTCAATTTAATTAGTATCATTGGCCAAATTTTACTAATTTCCTTGAAAACATTTTAAACTAGACTTAAACGTTTGTATAATAAGTATCGCCCTGGTTGGTCACAATCCTTACTACACTCTCGTTTTAAAGGGGTATTTAACTTCGTAAAATACAATTCTTACCCTGGTTGGTCATAAGATAAAGTATTCATGCAATTCTATCAAGCATTTCTATCTAATATAAATCGCAAGCGAAAGTCAAATAATCAATCACTCAATCATAAAGTATTCATGCAATTCTATTACTGACAAGCTCACCCCAAATCCTGCCTGAACCACCATGGTTGATTTCCTGAATCGCATATGTCAATTATATCAGATATTCATACGGACACGGAGCCGAGTATTTAAGCTACACATATAACAGATGCAATTAGTCTAACCTCAAAGAAAATTTCAAAGAGTGTATCTGGCATTTTCTTCCCAGATGCTTCTGAAGCGTCAACATGAAGTCTCAATGTCTCACTCGAATTGGCATCACTAGACAGACACTGGTGAATCAGCAAAACAACAACACAAAAACTGTACAAAGACGAGATTGATTAATTAAAATATAAAGCTACCAGAACAGGTGAGGCACTGTGACTGCTGTATAACCAGAAACCCAAAATGCGGCCCCAATCGAATTTAGGTCTGAGCTGTCCGACTCCGAACAACTAGTAACTTTCATGAAGTGGCTGCATTCTGAGCAGGTCAGCTCTAATCAAACACATCAAAGTTAAAAGACAAGATATTAGTAAAAGTAAGTGTAAATATTCCACATGAATCATTGCACGTTTAAGCCTAAAGGATGGGATGTTCATGAAAGCATATCGAAACCGTATGAGTAGCCTACTTTCTGGCTTAGTTAAATTATAAAAATATGTACCATATCTCTTTGACGTGCGAACTTAAGCAATTATGATGCCATACACCGAGAATACTCCACCTTTGAAAACCTGAAATGCAGATAAGAAATTGTAAATCTAAGAGGTTCTTTTGGAAGAGCTGAAAAAAGAATAAAAATCAATTTGGATTTAGTAGAACTGCACAAGACTCAAAAACTAATATTTTGTTCCACTATAGCGGCACCAACAAAAGATAGACCCACACAACAAACGTGCAAAAGCCACAACTTCGCAACTCCACAGTTCATTCCTCAACTTAATTATGCGAAATACAACAAAAATAAATTTGTCCGCACCAAAAACACACAACTTGGAATAATATGAATGATGAGTGATACAACATAATAGAAAATGAGGTGCAGAAAGCAGTAAGTTTAAGAAACAACAGCAAAGGGTTTAGGAAAAAGAGACAGGCCAGCATAGCGTCTGCAGCATTAAAAGTTCAACGAAAAATTCTGTAAATGGTCAGTGAGTCACTTTAACTATATAAAGTAGGACGTTACAGCACTGGTAACCGGCCAGCATTGAGAAAAATTATACATGTTTCTAAATTCCATATGTCAAATCCAATATTTCAACCTCAAAAGTTGTAACATTTCAGTAACCTGCATAGTAAAAAAGAGTTAGCTGATGCATTCTTTGTTGAGAAATGTGACTGATTTTTATAATGGAATAGGAACTGCCGGAACACCTAAACAAACAAAACAAAAAAGATCTAAAACACAAAATACAACAACACAAAGAAACTGCAAAAGAAGTACGATACTGACCAAACACATCTTCGACGTCTGGCAAAACTACCGTCAGAGTTTGCAGCGTGTAATCGCATCAAGTTAATTTTAACGAAAGAAGAAAGATGTCTCAAAACTGATTTCTTATTTAAAGATTCGCTTGAATATTACTAGACACATAAATACCTTGACCAAATCACAGGGTGATGTCTGAGGAGTAGGTGAGATTTGTCTGAGTCAAAGCTTGGTTCAAACCTCTTCTGCAAAATTCTTGGATCAGATTTCAATACTTAATATCTGCAGTACACGGCACAATGAAAACATAAGATGGTTAAAGAAAAAAATCTGAACTGTTGAACTAAGTTCTCACCGTTGAAATTTAAAGCATAAGTCGATTAGTTGAAAACACTGTCCAACTGTAAAAGAGATGATATGGAGCTGTATGCCTTCCCTCCCTTCCATACCATGATTATCAAATTAACAATTGCAAGGGGAACACAAAATAGTTGATATAAAAATTTATAGGAGATGGTGATGATATTCAGCCTATAAAAGGTGTGGATCAATAGGAAGGCGCCGTCAAAATTTGAAATACCGTTTTTTAACATTTATGATTATCCAGCATTACACTATACCCTGTCCTATCCTACACACAAGATGAGATACATAACTCAGAAACATATATCACTCATGTTAAAGGAACTTTTTTAAACAGAGATACCTGATCCTGAACTACTTCCAGCCCACAGCTCCACAAGTGTACATTCTATAAAGCTAACCCACAATTTTACTCGCAAGGTTCTGCAAAGCCAAAAAAAATAACAGTAGTAATGTAATAACAAAATATGAAGCCAAAACTGATTATTAGATACCTCGAATATTTGATTATAACTTCTAGCGGCCCAAGTGTGAATAGAACAAGACGTCATTTATTGGTGCTTATGTTATAGCTGACGTAGTTTAGCCTATGGGTTCTAATTTCTTTTCAAGATACAGCGCAGAAAAAAATACAAGTATCTTAATTCCACGCATAGTAAAATTCTTAATTTCTCATTGTGAAGGGCTAAACTCCTTCGCATTGTGATGTGACAGCCTCAACCACTAGATAAGAAAACTATATTAATAAAAAAAATCTATAAGTGGTGTTCATTTGACCAGATTTTTTACCTACTTCCAGATGAACAAATTCATCAGCATCTTCAAAAGCCGCCCCCTCGTTTGCGCTCCTGAAAGAGAAGACAGAAAACATATAAACTAAATGAAAGTAATAGAAAGTAACAATCAGAGACCAAAAAAATTGTCTAAGCAGTATATCGTTCCTCTAAATCTTGAATCCAATTATCTCAGTGCTCCAAACTTGCTGGTAACCTTCCAAGCCAACAGGCATAACCATAAAGACATGCACTTTTCTTAGAGAAAATACGAATAATATAAACATGACATGGAACAAATATTAAAGCAAACCTTAAAGGGATTGTACTGGCCACCAAAATAAAGTTGTAACACATATCCACACTGTAAATCTGCAAAACAGCAACATAAACAGTGTAACTTATTAACTCAGGGAATAACAAAACAGAAACTATGCAAAGACAAGGTTCGAGAATCATTAACAAATATAAAACCATCAGAACAGGTGAGACAGTGTGATAGTTGTATAATCAGAAACCCAAAATGCAGTCATCAAGTGAATATAAGTCTGAGCTGTCCGAAGTCCGATCTACTAGTAACTTTCTGGAAGTGGTTAAGTTCTGAAGCTTGGGCATTGCCGGTGAGCTCCAGTCAAACAAATAAAAGAAAACGTACAATGTATTAGTAAAGTAAGTGTAAATATTCCACATGAATCATTATACAGACCAAAATATATTAAGATCAATTCATACGGTCAAAATGTATCAAAAGCTTCAATGAATGCATATAAAAGGTATACTCATGTTTTCTATTATTTAAAACATTAATAATTGTCACCTTATAGTCAACTGTCGCTGAAACCACTAGAGACAAGAAGGTTCAAAAAATGTGTAAAGAATCTCATAACTGATGGAAAAACAGGCACACCAATAGCACTTTTTGAGGCTGAAAACTTCTTACGGTTTAAGGTACCTCTCGAACGCTGAACCTTATAGGGCAGGAAGGATTTCCAAGTAAAATATAGCTTAGAGAAACAGTTTCATAACAAACAGATACTCCATTGCACTATTTAAATGTGTTGCATCAAGACACCCTACTATGCTTTGGGACTGAACATGACGGGAAGGATATTAATGAAGGTTTGATCCCTAAAGAACAATGAGATATTTCCATCACAATTATGAACTATGGGTACCACCCCATAGCACTATTAGAAAATGAAAATGAAAATGAATCAGAGTCCCAATCAAGCGCTAAAGTTATGTAGGACAGGAAGGTTGCTCATGAAAGTTGAAGCCTAAAGAACAATGAAAGCATTTTCAATAAACAGGAACAAAATGTACCCCCATTGCACTATTTACCTTTGAAAACACATCAGAGTTCTAAACCAGCGCTGAAAAAATAAAGGACGGGCAGAAATGTATGGAAGTTGAAAGCTACAGAGCAATGAAACATAATCAAGACAACTAGAACTACGGGCACCACCCCATAGCACTATCTGAATATGAAAATGCATCAGAGCCCCAATCACGCTAAAAACTATTCAGGAAATGAAGATTTGTCATCGAAGGTTGAAGCCTAAAGAGAATGAAACATAATCAAGACAAACAGGAACTACGGGCATCACCCCATAGCACTATCTGAATCTGAAAATGCATCAGAGCCCCAATCAGCGCTGAAACTATTCAAAACAGGAAGGTTTTTCATCAAAAGTTGAAGGCTAAAAAGCAATGAAACATCATCATAACAAACAAGAACTACGGGTACCACCCCATAGCGTTATTTGAATATGGAAACGCATCAGAGCCTCAATCAGTGCTAAAACTATTCAGGACAGGAAGGTTTTTCATCAAAGGTTGAAGCCTAAAGAGCAATGAAACATCATCATAATAAACAGGGACTATGAGTATCACCCCATAGCACTATTTGAAAATTAAAATGCATCAGAGTCTCAATCAGCGCTGAAACTATACAGGAAGGTTGTTCATTAAAGGTTGAATCCTATAGCACAAATTGACTATAAAACATATCCAGAGCGTTGAATCCATGGTGGATTGGAAAGTACCAAAATTGCAGACATTCCTAGTTTTTCCATATGATGGAAGTGTACAAAGCTACCAATGAAATGATTTCACGAAAGAACGGGTAACAGGAGAATTGAAGACTTATTTCGAAACCCTAAAACATATAAATGCGCAGAATGATACACACACACAAAACCTCAATTTCGACAATATCACCAGATTCAGAAAACCCTAAGAATACAGCAGAGACGATTGAGAAAAATGGAAATTAGAAATACCGTCGGAATGGAGGAGAAGAAAATGGGAGAGCGCATCGGAACGGATAAGAAAGAGAGTGAGAGAGCGCCGCAGATGACGACTGTTTATATACATACTACTCCCTCCGTCCCATTATTATCTTCCCGTTTGGTAGTTATCACGGTTTTTAAGAAAATTTATGTTACGTGAAATAAAAGTAGGAAAAAGAATTAATAAAAAGTGATTAAAAAATGAATATATTATAAAAAGTTGGAAATAAAATGAATAAAAAATAAATAGATTGGAGAAATAATGTAATTGTGAGAGAAAAAAATTTATGAGTAGAATGTAAAAAAATAGGAAAGAGACTAAGGCTCTGTTCTTTTGTC
>JAWWMW010106194.1:0-10572 GCA_035048345.1 Echeveria elegans
TGCTGGATTCTTTTCTGACAGCCTACCAGCTACCGAAATTGCAAACACTTTAACATCATAGTCCTGAAATCATTGGATGCACATAGTATCAACTGAATACAGAAATTATCATTACAAAATCTTTACAGGGAAGAAAGATTGCTCTTTATGCTTGTGCACAAATAACATGTCCTATGATTTCACTGACCTCATCGTTTAATGCAGCAAACACAGCACTTAGACTATCAGCTTGAGCTAAAAATTCATCGAAGCCTCCATTTTCATGGAGTGAGGAAAATATTGATCGGCGAACAAAAACGTCAGCATCGGCCACAGCCGCAACGAGAAGCTTTTCCACGATCTGTGGAAGGTAGCAATTGCTGGTTAAGGTTCTTAATAATACTCACTCAAGGCGATGATATACAAACAGCAGTCAATATTGCTGGGAGACTAAATATTCACTAGAGTAAGTGCAAATAGGAAGTTGGTCACAGTGAAACACTTGTTCACAACAATATTGAGTGTAACTATGCTAGTAATTGTTGAATGCTAAGAATAGGAAGCATAAGAACTTTAAAATTGTATACCTCTTCTACCAGTCTTTGCCTCCTATCCCCAACTCGACTGGATCTAGTAGCACTAAATTGTGTAGTTGTTATACCAGAAAAATAATTAGCGATTAATCTGCAGCAACAAAGAGCAGCATCCTTTCTGGTGGTTCCATCCTCATCATCAAGGTATTCAACAGCCGATTCTCTAGCAAACTCGAGAAGATCGTGACCCTAAAAGCCGCTTATGGATACATACTGTTCAGATATACACGAACTTGAATTAAGTAAACACAAATATCATACAATGAAGGAACTCCAGACCTTGAAATTGAACTGAGCTAAGGTCTGCAAAGCTAATTGTATAAGAGCAGGCCCAGAAATTTCAGACACTTGTTGAGGGTTATTCATTACATTCCCTCGGACAACTCCAACAGGTGGCCTAGCCTGGAGTTGATGAGACCTTGAAAGAGCTACTGAGATGCAGTCAAGCAACCGATCTTGGATCGTTGAAAGCAGAGACGGTATACTGGAGTCATCATGAACCCAAATAAGAATCACTTCTATAATCCTGCTGAACGATTAGAAGTTTAAAATTACCTAAGAGATATTTGCTCAAGGGCTTCTACTAGCGTGAAGGATAAACCACCAGCGAACATTGCATCCAACAGGCTTCGGATATGAGGCTCTACCATAGGTCCCATGGCCTTTGCTATATTACCAACACATGTCAACGCCTCAGGCAATGGTTGTTGACCTTTCTTGGGAGCAATCTGTAGAATTATTACAAGGTGGACTGAATAAAATACAAGGATTTGCCAGGGAGAAAACTAATGATGCACGTGTAGTCTACTGATCTAAAGATATTAATCATATACAACCAAGTTTTGCACAATTTTATACATTTAAGTTGGGTGACATGACATACTGCATCACGTAAGTGAAAGGTTATTGTCGGCAAATAGTGGATAAGTGCCCCATCCAGTACGCCAGCCATCTCCCCAAGAGCAATGAACCCACTTCCCCTGTCAGCCGGTGCTTTCAGCACTACGAGGATGTGATTCATGCAAATCTAAAATAAAGAAAGTAAAATATCAGTGAGGACTAATGGATCTTTCTTCATGACTGAAACCATACCTCATAAAAAATTAAAGGTAGCCACATTTAATAGCAACCTTCAGATAGTTAGTGACAAAGCGATCACGCAGAAAGTGAGCGATTCGAGGAAGCATCGAAGTTATGCTTAGGCGAACAAGCCGGTCCTTGTGTTCTAAGTATCTCAGAACAATCTCGGCCACTTCTCTGTACCTTGACATCATGAACTCTCCTGTGTTCCTGCCATCCAATAAATCAGGAAAATGAATTTAAGCAATTATCATACTAGATGACCAAAACCCGGCATCACATCCAAAGTTCATATGCTCATCCTAGAAACCCAATAAATGGACACTTGCTCTTCAAATAAAGTCCTGGAATTACCAATAATTTGAGCTTTTGAATTTTAATCCAGCAACGAAGTAAGCAAACAGAGGAAGTAAACAACTTTCGGAGCTCTAAATTCCGATAAAACAACCTCGAGTAACAAATGCAATTCAATATTTACTTTCTAATGATACTCTATATTTAGAATGAAAATTTACCACAAAATGGAAATAACATACTATTGCAAAGTATGGAACGAACAAATGCAGAACTCAAGACGTTGGTAGTAAAAAAAAGTCAGTCAATAAAGCTGAAGTATAAATTGTATTTGGCTGAAGGTCCTAAGTTAAAATTCAATATGTAATGGTTTTGAACTACATTAAAAAAATACTGGAAGTATGAAACAAGAAACCGATTAACCTAAGAAGCTCTCCAACGGCAAGCAGAGAACCATGTATGCTGTGAACAGGAGCATTTTTCGCCAGCCCATCTTGTGTGGCCTCGAACATTCTATAGTACCTGTTATAACATAGAATTAGTATTAGGTGTATCACTTACATCAAAGCTAACCACGTCAGAATCTGAGACTTGGACATCAACCAAGAGATGAACGGCTGACCATTGTACACGCCAGCGAGTTTCTCGCTTTTCAATTACACGAAGGCAAGCACGGAGTGCCTCCACAGCCTTCTCACGTACAGCTAATGATGGATCTCTCAATGCGATCCATATGGCATCAACGAACTCGGGTACGTGAACATTGAAAACAGTAGACGCATTTTCTGCCATTTCCTATGGTACAAGGGCATGAGAATGATAAGAAATGTTTCTTACTCTGCAAAATATCATCACCACGAACACACATACATAGAATGCAGGCTTGGTTTTAAAAGGCACAAGGCGCAACAAAGCGCAAATGTCTCCTTGGAGCCTAGGCGCAAAGAACAAAGGTCTCCTTGGAGCCTAGGCGCAAGGTGCAGAAAAAACGCGTCTTTCGTAGGCAAGGCATACCTCTTTAAAAATAAATATTTTAACTAAGATAACATATTAAAGACTTCGAAGTGCATCTAATGATCTTTAGAAGCACAATTTGTTGGTAGAAATTGTAGCTGATCCAAAGATGTAGTAAAATAAAATTGAAAGTTTCATCGTGAAATAGGGTCGTTGAAAGAATTGTAGGACGTAATTTGTACACTGAAACTAAGTCGCACTGAAATCAAGGGGCAAAAAAGCCCAAAAAGCACTAAAAGCGCTAGCCTTTTAGTTTAGGGCGCGCCTGAACATGTCAAAGTGCAATCACTTGTGCCTCTATGCAAGGCGCGCACGGTTTTAAAAATCGTGAGATTAGACCCTTGTCACATTTAACACTACACAACTGTAGATGAGATACAATACTTACTTTCAAAATCAACACAGAAGCAAACCGGCGCGACTCAATTCTGTCTCCACGTAACCAGTCCAGTGCCTTCCTAACCTGATAAAATAAATTACATAAGACAGCTACCCAAAAGAATCCACTGCGACCATATATTTACACAAAATACCTGGTTTTCCACTTCCTCCGCAGCCAATGCTCCAGCAGACCGAGCTAAATGCCCAAGAACTCTACTAGCGAGAATTAGTACATCAGGATCACGCTTCTTCTCAAACACAACTTGCATATAATTAGAAATCCTCGACACTTTGGATGCACTCTCCCCTAGAGGCACATCTATCAGCTCATCAATAGCTCTTAACGCCCCTAAATTTTCAGTAACATTACCACTAATTAACATAGCCGATACCCTGTCATAAAATTGATCCATAAAACGCATAAACGCCTCTCCGTTCAGATCATGAGACCCTTCCGCAAGATGCTTCCTCAATGCCGCACCAGCTTCATCCTATTCAAAATCAAATCCACTGAAAATGAGTACACAAACACACAACCCTATAAAATGAACCAAGTACATATCCAAACTTATAAAACCCTACAAAATCAACAACAAAACCAAAAACAAGAAATTGCAAGACTAAAACCGAGAAACCTACAAAAAACCTAACCTTAGGAGTGCCGCGAGTTGCCAGGTCAGCCAGCACTCTATTCAGCGCCTCTAAGATCCCTACCGCGCTTGCTCCTCCGGCCACTGGCGCCTGCACATACCGGATGGACTGCGATGTGGAAGCCATCGCCAAAACCCTAACTCGAATCCTTCAGCATCAAAACAACGCTTAACTCAGAATCGGGTAGAGAGAGAGGGAATCGGGCGGACAGAAAGACTGTTCCAAAGATGCTTTGTGGTGGGTCCGTCATGCAGTTAAATCGAACCTGACTCTAAACCGAACTAATTGCAATAGCGAACCGTATAAACCGAACGAGTCAGTTTTTTCGGTTGATTCGCGCCTGTTACCGGTTCAAATAATTCTCGAATCGGGTGACCCGGCGACGACAAAAACGTCACTGTCGTCGTCGTGATCTGCTAAAACTAAAACCCCTGCAGTTGCGAAGATGAGATAATCTGGGACAAACCCACTTCGCATTTTGAACTCAGAGATGTTCACGACGCTCAGGTCGCTTCCTTTTCAGCCAATAAGGTTAAAGTTCGCGCCTTTAAGTCCAACTGTGATTCAACTGGCTTGCTTGGGGCACAAATTATGGATGCACTCAGATTGGGACCGCTTGAATATATATATATATATATATATATTTCTAGTAAGTTTATATGCTGATTGGAATCTTAGAATAAAATTATAGTGTTTATATACATATACATTAGTGTATTAGTTGTTATTTGCTGCCCAGGATCGGACTCCGGCAACTTTGTTGCAAGATAATCTCTGTCCAAGATCGAAATTCAGGACATAGACTGAATGTAGCCAGTGCGATGGATGTATAGCGTGATACTTAGTGAAAAGATGTCTAAAGGACGGAATTCAAACTCGAACTGGCTGAGGGGAGGCTTGCTTAAATGAGCAGTTAGAGTTGTATTGCTTACACGGCAAGGCAGGATTCAAATCTGTGTGTCCGCATTTGAACTGCAAATAAATCCAATAATTAACCGCACTGGATCCGAGTTGGCACTGTGAGGGATACGTATTATTCTTTGAAAGATCAGATTCCGCCGGTTGATTGCGAAACTTTGGTCTGGAGCTCATTTAACTCACCTCGCGATTCTTTCACTGCTTGGCTGGCTGCGCGTAACAGGCTCCAAACAAAGGACAAGCTTTGTGACGTGGGTGTGCAACTGCCTCTTGAGTGTGTCCAGTGCAATTATATAAATGAATGCAGGGATCATTTGTTTTTTCAATGTAGAATTGCAAAGGACATTCTAGGAGCTACTATGAATTTCCTGAAGATCAGTTTTGTGCCGTACTAATGGCATTTGTTAATTCCGTGGTTCAACATGATAGCTTGAAGACAAAGCTTGCTGCTGCCGGAATTACCATGGCAATAGCAGAGATCTGGCATTGCAGGAACAGGAAAATCTTTATGAATGAAGCTGTAAATGTTTCCTTAATTTGTAAAAAACTAGTGTGGGCTTTGAAGATGAAGATTGGAGCAATTAACTACATTAGACTAGAAGAAACAGAAAGGAGTTGGTTATGGTCCATGTGTATCATGTGTCAGCAGAGTGTCTTAGGCGTTGCAGGGTCTGTGTTTGGGTTATGTGGTTCTAGATCAGTTGTATGGTTTACATCCTTTTGTTAATGAAATCACCGTTATACAAAAAAAAACCCGGTCTAAGCGCTATGAGAGACGGAAAGAATTAAAAGCTTCCATGTCCGGGGCGGAAGAAAGAAAAACTCCATCAAGGGTAAAATATGAAAAATGAAATATGAATCGATGAGAGTCACGATTCAAACTTTAACCATGAAATTTCCATGACAAAATTCTCAACATATTCCAATGAAATTCTACCACAACTCACAAGTAGAAATATTTCTTAAACAATATCATAACGATTCATCACACTTAAAGTGAAAAGGCATTTGGATCTGTGCGGTCGTGATTGAGCCGGTTGTGAGCCCGGCCGATGACCGATGGTGAAGGCTGGACTTGTGTGTAGGCGATGGCTCTGATCTGCTCGCGGTTGGTGCATGCACGGCGGCCTCAGATCCGGTCGTAGCCCCGTCTCTGATCGGTTGAATTTCTTGGTGGTGAGAGGTGGTTTTATCTATATAGTTTTATCTATGTTTAGTCATGGTCTTATGTGTTCCTCACACAAATATGTATGGAGCTTTTTGGTTCTTTCCACCTATCGTGGATATTGTTTATACCGACTTGAATAATTTTCACCATAGTTTCGGTATAGAACTATTGGTGAGGGTGTTGTGATCCTTGAGATCATGTACTCAGTGTCTGACTCGTTGAGTAGGTATTTGTGTTTAGTTAGAAAGTCATTGTCGCGTATGCGTGTGATGTTTGTGGAGGTGTCCTTTGAGCCTGAGCCTCTTAGTTGATTGCAATGTACTTGAGTCGTGTACGTCTTGTACTACTGTTTCCACAATTAATCAAAAAAAGAAGTGAAAAGGTATTTGTTTCATTTATACAGTATAATTTAGACACCGTTCCCAATTTATGTCTCCGAAAAGCAATCACCGAACTAGGGTAGAGCAAACGGGAAATTGCCGCTTTTCTGTTTTCCCGTTTCCCGTTTTTTCTTCCGAAAAAACCGTTTCCCATTAATATTTTATCATTTTCCGTGAAAACCGGAAAAACGGGGAAAAATGAGAAATTTCCCATTTTTCCCTTTTTCCCGTTTTTTCCATTTATAATATATATAACATATTTTATTTATTTTATTTTCATTCATGTTTTATTACAAATACATAAAACAAGAAAAAAATAAGACATTTTGTGACATTAACAAATTAAAAATAATATTAACATCCCTAATACATATAACATCTTTGATTTTAATACTAATTTGTTTAATAAAATTTTAAAAAAATATATATAAAATATATATATATATATATCCCATTTTCGAAAACTTTTACCGTTTTTCATTTTTTTCGATTTACCGACGAGAAATTTCCCATTTTTTTCGGTAAAACGAGACGGAAAAAAAATGAAAAAACGAAAATATGCTCTCCCCTACCCTTAAAAGTGAAATTAATTCTATATTTGTTCCATCAGAATTTGTAGGGACAAGTCCCCACCGTTTATGTTATTATACAAGCCCTTTTTTTTATTATAGATTGCATACATTCTTCCTGCAACTGAACTCAAGACCTATGTTTTTTTTTGACAGGGATTACATTTGGTATATAATATTTAGTACAAGATCAATATACTTAATTAGTATACTAAACTTCAATTTAAGCATTGGTCGCATGCGACTTATTTACCAATCAATCTTCAAATATCATCGACAACACGCACGTAGATAACCCCTCAAGCTCATAGCAATCAACACACTTCCACCTGCATATGTAAGAGGAATAATCACCATGTTCATGCAAGGCAGAACAAATAACAATCTTTCACACAATTGGGTGAAAAATAATAATCTACCACACAACATGAATTGTGGAAGAAACATGTCATGCATCGGTGGGAGTTTGAACCCTTGACCTTCGGTTCCAAAACAAAAACTCAAACCACTTAGCCACAATCACATGAACCCTGACCTATGTTTCAAATGTAATAATTTAACCAATTATCAATTCAATCATGTTTCGCATACAACTATACAACTTGGTAAGGATTTGGCCTCATGCTCAAGGTCCTGTTGTCTTCTTAAAAAAAATTAAGGGGAGGAAATACCGAATGATTAATGTTTTACGATTGTCGATGAAAATGACAACAAACTTAAGGAACCAATATAAAAATATCATAAATCTTTCAAATGAAATAAACACTTTTCAATGATGAATTTATACTTTGATCATTTTGCTTCAAAATTTTCAAAATCAAGTGATTTTTGTAAACTAATTGTCTCGATTGGAAAATAAAGATCACTACTTATAGATTTGAATTCTCCTTCATAATTTGTGAGTGAGTGTTTCTTTCTTCTCACTTAGGTGAGGAGGGAATCTTTGGTGTACGTCGAGTCATTGAGGATGTAACACTTGAGGGAGCTTCCGCTGCCGTTGTCAGAGGGCGTGTGGATGTCGATGTTTCGCATGTTAGTGCGTTGAAGGTCTAGAATTTATAAAGATGTTAATGTATTTGATTCTAAATTCCTAGATTATGACAATCATGAACTATTTGTATCCACTCATAAAAAAAATTATATAAAGTATTATTTCAAAAATTCTCTAATGTTCAATATGAAGATTATCGCATTCATTCCAAATGGATGGACGGTCAAATATTGTTGGACATTCGGGAGAACACAAACGTCAACATTGCATCAACAATGAGTCACGATGGACTTCATCTTAATCCATCTACTACCGTTAATCGAGAAATGAAAGATACAGTCGCTGTTTTTCACACAAAAATAAATCAGGGGGGTGTATAGTACAAAGTCTATCAAAATCGTATTTATTGGTAACTAGACTACGCTCAATAGATTTCATATTCTGCCAAAAGATTATCTTTCAGAAACATTAAGGACTAGCTCAGTCGATAAAAGTAAGGATTTAGGAGTGCCAAATTTTGATAAGACCGATTGATTTTTCTATCGAATAGGACTAGTATAATAGAAATATTAATCATCTATCTATATAAAAGAATATCTAAATAACAAATCATACATTTACCAACAATATCTAACTAAATTCATACATTTACCAACAACATCTAACTAAATCTCTATTACCTAACTAAATCATTCCAACTAAATACTTAACTAACAAATCATACATTTACCAACAACATCTAACTAAATCCATACATTTACCAATAATATCTAACTAAATCTCTATCACTTAACTAAACCATTCCAACTAAATTAAAATTAAAAATTAAAAAATTAAATTTAACAGAAAAATAATTTTCGTCGGGACGATGAGATCACCACTAGTTAGTAATAAAAAAAGAACCGCAAAAATGCATGATTGATGATATTATTGTTACGAACAGAATCACATAAACACTTTTAATAAATAAACCCACCGTCGTCCTTTAAAACTGGTGGTACACGTTCACACATTCGGATGCTGAAACCCTGCCGGCAACACGGTTCCGCCTTGTGGTTGAGTGGTGCTGGCATGCACGTGAAACCTCAGTCACCTTTGTAGATCTTGGTTGTCAAAGATTTCAGAAGTTAATTTCAACAACAAGAGAAACATAGCACTGGTTGAAGTTGAACATGAGACTGTCTTTTGATTTAAAAAATTCTACTTTTTCTATTTATGATTGTAGCTTATAATACCGTATAATTCAAACGCAAAATTACTTTATTTTGCAAATTGCATGCTAACTCGTTTGAATGCTCTAAATCTTGATTCTTCTTTTCCCCCTGCGAAGTCAAATATACTTATTTTTAATTATAAACTCATTAAATAATATTTCATTTATAGAAATAACTGAGTCAGACTGACGTCGTTTGCTTTTAAAAATTAGGAATTGATCGATTTTTTTTTATTTCACTAAATTACCCTTGGCTGCTACATTTTATGACTTTGTGTGAGCGACTATCATGTATCATGGACATTAATAGAATACAATTCATGATCAAATATGAAATATCTAAAATACTTCTCTTTTTTATCACTCATTATAAACCATGTCGTCAATCAAGTGTTAATCGTATTTGACCGCATATTTGACCACGTATTTCACCGTATTTGATCAAGTAGATTTTAAATCCGTATATGACCGCGTATTTGATCAACTGTTAATCATATTTCACCGGATAGATTCCATATTCGGAATGACGGGTGAGCGTATTAACTCTGTATTTTACCGATTATTAACAAAGTCTATACGATATTTGATAGTATTTTATCGAATATTTGATCAATTGTAGACTGTATTTACCGAGTACTAACACGGTATTTGACCATGTACATCACACATTCGGGACGACGGGTGATGAAACTAATAGCGAATAATTTTTATATAATTTTTAAAATTGAGACAACATGCGCCTGTTCCGGCCCCTTTTCCTCGAGACGACGGGTTCTCATCCAGTTTATAATATATATAGACATATTTGTTGGGAAGATTTTGTGGTACAGAATGTCATTTAATGTTGTTAAATGCTTAGTGACAGTCTTTTAAATACACATTTCGAGCATACACAATTGATTTTGGAATCTCCGGCATTTATTTGAGGGAGTAGTCAAATTGTGAATTTGGAGCGTGACACTAAATGATAAAGTAATGAGTTTTGCAGGTTTCACACGGTTGTAGATCCACAAGCACGTAGGCTTTGATGTAAGCATGACGATATAAATTATTATAAGAACAGTTTAATTTCTAATAGTATCGTTATAAATTAGTTTATTCGTTTGAGAATGGGCGGTAGTCAAAAGGTTTGGTCCTGGAATCGAAAGGGTTAGAGTCAAGTCATCCAGGATGCATATTTATTTTTAGTTTCGGATTTGTTCAGTCCATTGACGATGTATGAATATTTATATAAAAAACTTGTTTGTTCATACTTCCTCCGTCTCATATTTTTCTTCTCATTTCCTTTTTTGGTGTTCCAAAATTTTCTTCTCATTGCCTTAAATGGAAAACTTTTTCTCT
>JAWWMW010106215.1:0-10571 GCA_035048345.1 Echeveria elegans
GGAGGGCATATGGCACAAGTTCGAATCTTGTCTCCAACAAAAATAAAAATTTTGCAGCAACCGGTTGGACCGGCCACTGGTCGAACCTCAAACCGGTCGTTCAACCGGTTCGACCGGGAATCGATCGGTCCATCGGTTCGATAGGAAGTGACCTTCAAAGGTTTTGGGTTCTATTCTTGGTTATCTCATTAATAATTATAAGGGAATTTTGAATTTTGATTGAACCCAATGAACCGATTTTGACCAAATCGGCTAGTCCAACCGGGATTTGACCGAAGAACTGACCGATTTTCGGTCGCCGGTTTTATAACATTGGTTTCGAACTATATTTTTCTATTAGAGAATCTTTACTCTCTTTGAATAGATTTTCGTTCCTCACGCCTCCAAGGGTGATGTCTTTCATGTTTTCTGTCTCTGGCGTGAAAGCTCGTATGAAATTACAATTATAATTAAATTATTATTATCGCTATAAAGTTTTGTTGGTGATCTCGTTTTAAGAAGACTTGTGCTACAATTGATGATAACATATTTAATATTAACTAAATAGCAAAATACATTCGTGTTATATGTAAGCTACCGTCCCGTCCTTCCGATGGGGATGCGGCGGGAACCGAAAGTGACGATGACACACACCCGATCCCAAGAGGAAGCGTCCGTCGTTCTGATGACATGCGCTGAAAATAGGTGTTTCGATTTCGATATCTACATTCGATTCCCTCAAATTTTCAACTTTTCTCGCTATTTTTAATTTCAATTTTTAATTATTTATTTTTAATTGGGAAAAAATATCAATTTTGTGATTATTTGTAAAGAGTAGGGGCAAAATTGGAAATCTTTATTTGACCATAGATTGTATTAGGGTAAAATGTAGAAAAAGTGTATTATAATATGTCGTTTTGCAGATAAATGATATTATAACTGATAATTGTAGATGACAAGTATTAAAAGCACTTTGTTAACGAAAAACAAGTAATCATTGTTTTCTTATTTATTTTTCGGAGGGTCCCACCAGTCCATTTTCTACGTTCCACATACCGTTGCGTTTGTTTTGTAGCGTAAATTCAAAATCCGTTGGCCGATTTTGATTTCGGAATCGTTTACGACGATTACTTGTTTTTCGTCAACAAAGCATTTTTATTATATATCACCTGCAATTATCAGTTATAATACTCTTTATTTGCAAAATGATATATTATAATGCACTTTTTCAGCATTTAACCCATTGTATTATCTTATCTATTCTTATAAAAGAATAGGGAAACGTCTGTAAAGCCAAAACTAAATTTACAATTTTACCCTTATTTCCATCATTAATTATAAATATGCCATTAAAATTAAAGATAACGGGTCCGGTCCGGCCCATTAAATAAAAATTGAAATTTGAAAGTTGAAAATATTAAAAATTAAAAATTAAACGGAAAACATTTAGCATTTTTAGATGAATCAAATAGAAATAGGAAAAAAATTCTCATCGGAACGACGGGAGCGCAGCTAGTATGCATATAAAAGATTAGGAAACGAAGAATAATCAAATCTAAAATTACATTTATACCCTTTAAATTAGTTGTCGTTTTATACTCAATCGAATTTCGTTTTACCAAAATCGACAGAACGTCTTAACCAGCGGATTGCAGGACGGCCGAAGGACCCGACCTGGGACAAGGACAACGCTCAACACTCGACCCACACCGCCTTCAATTTTGCACTTTGACTTTTTTCAAATGCCCTAATCTCAAATCTTCTACTTAGTCAAATTAGGAAAAGAGAGAAAACCTTCTTGGCAGCCAATCACTCGAGCTTGGGAATCTCCTCCATCAACTTGGCATTGGCCTTGGCCCTGGCCCTGGCCCTCCATTAATTTGGTATGTCTGTCTGTAGTGGGCTTCCTTCAGTGTAATCTTGCTGCAGATATCAAGTGTTGACGTGACGTGTATGACTAATATATGGGAGCATGCGGAGAATTTACAATCATGTTCAGATGTGATTTAATCCTTTGAAGAAAGGTAACGAATTCTGTTTATGTTCATCGCATTTTGCCTAGTCAAGGTTATTAAAGATTGTATGAGTGATATCTAAGATTTTTTCGTGTTTAATAAAACTTAAGGGGGAAACATGTTTTTTAGATAATAATAAGGGTTAATTACAGAAAAATATTCATATATATAACATTTTTTCTAGATGACACCCTCCGTTTATTTTTCATAGGATGGTCAAAAATCGCACCATATTCGAAAACCGCCCACACCAAACCGCAAAAGCGGATTCGAAAACCGCACCGCATTTAAATGGTGCGGAAGCGGTATTCTTTTCACCGCACCACATTTATAATAATATATATCTATTATATATATAGAACTAGCAAAATTGGAATTAAATATATTCTTAAGCACTACTATTCATATTTTATTTTATATTTAACTTTTTACATCTTATATACATATTACTAATACTTCGTTTCTCAGTTGATTATAGTTGACATAGCTCGAGATCGCAAACTCGTGAAAGAGTCGATGATGATTCTATTTTTTATATCATGTTTATGCGTCTTTAATTAAATTTCCGTGTTATGACTAAAACCTGAAGTTCCTTTATATTTAATTTTAATTTATGTCAAATATTATTTTATTATTTATGATGTGAAGCGGATTGCAATCCAAACCGCATCAAACCGCACTGCAAATGTGGTGCATCACATTTGCGGTTTCCACAAATATGATTTGGTTTATGGTTTTAAAAATAAACAACCCGCTTAATGTGGTGCGGATGTGGAATATCTCTAACCCGCACCAAACCGCACCGCGCCCACCTCTACTTTTAATCGTGGAACAACTCATAATGTTTCTTACAAAACACACTCCTCAATTATTATACTATCAAAAAAAATTATGTTCAATCATTTTTTTTACAAAATATCATCAATTCAAATTTCAAAATTATTATGAAATAAGTGTAGTTCGGTTATCCAAAAGGAGAAGTTTGAAGTTGGCTCATGCATGGATGCATATGGAAGTCGTGGAGAGTCTTCTGGAAGAAAGTGTGTTGGTGGATGTGGCGTATGAGCTTCATAGTATCAATGATGTGATAGATATGATCGTAGTTATATAAAAAAAATCTTGTACGAATTGTAACCTGTCAAAAAAATTAATTCTTTCTGATGAATGAATTCATGCAGTACAATAATATTTTGGACTATCTAGCTAAAATATATTACATAATCACCAAATAAAAAATGTTTTTCTCCAATCGGCAACTCCACCAAGACTTGGACATCATGAATAGTGACTTGTCAATGTGACATTCAAGTGATGTGTTCACCATCACTCGATGTTACTGAAACAACTCTTTAACGACGTTGTAACATAACTTCCTCGCTCTAAGAGACAGGAAGAAAGAAAGTTTCCTCGTTGCGAGTGACAAAAATAATAAAAGTTCAAGATTTGACCTTTGGACCTAAGAATTCGATGTCGAAATCCTTACCAACAGGCCAGTAGCCTGTTGGCAAAATTTTAAAAATAATCAAATAATCATCTTTATGGATAAAATTGTAAATAACTAAATCATTATTATATATTAATGAGTAAACAAAATTACATTGTTATCCATTTACTCAATCAATTAAGATTAAAAACGTGATTAATTAGACCCACACGTATGAAACAATTCAAGAGCGGCATATAAAAAAAATTAAACACTATCCATAAAGTTAAAAAGATAGAACATTTGAAATCACTTTTAAAATTAAATGTGTTTTGATTAATTAATTATTTAATTAACCAAAAAGATGTAATGCTATATTCGAAAAGAAAGATAACGGGCTTTCTTTAATGCTAATATTATATGAAGGCACAACAACCTGTGTGTACTGTTTATAGAGGAGAAAGTGTGGAGAGTGGAGTGATGGGTCGGTTGTGAGGTTTGGAGTGGAGGGTTGGTTAGAGTAGCAGTTGTGAGGTTTGGAGTGGTGGGTCGGTTAGAGTTTCGGAAAGAAGAATGTGACCCACAATTGTAACCAACAATTCATCACTTTGGCTTTGTTAATAGGATGATATATATTTTTTGTAGTAGTATTGTCCAATTTTTAAAAATCAAATGTAGAACACCTTTTTTGATACAAATGTAGTACACAATTAAAATCAAAATGTCACAAACTACGCATTAACCAACACACTTTAATTATTCATTCATTGCATGAAGCCTCCAGAAGAAGAGAGAAAACAACAAAGAGAACTCAGATAAGCATAGAAACAAGAAAACTGACTAGAGAGACTAGGAGTTAGAATGCGTCAGTCAAAGTTACGATGCCCACCAGAGATCAATTAAGCCGTATGCTCCGAGGGGATTCTTGAAATTGGCGTTCTGTGCTACCCAAGTCCAAAGCCTGCATCTTGCCTGTTTTGCAAGAGGACCAACGTAATGATTGTTTTCTATAACAACAAGTTGAACCGACCATCCCGGGTTAGCAAGGATATATTTTAGAGTAAATTAGTTTTAAACAATCTTTATTCACGAAATTTAGACATTAATAATACTTATTTAAACATTTAAACACCTCTTATTCATCATTTTTTTGGAAGTTGCCACCTCCAAACAAATGTCAACTTTAAAAAGGAGAATCAGCTCGATCACGATCCAGAAGTCATTCAACAAGACAACCAAAATCAGCGAGCTCGTCCAAGAGAAGCTGCAGGACAAAGACAAGGCATTAATGCCGAAAGACCCCTCGGGGAGTACATAACCCCAACCATTGGGAATTATGATTCACCAATATATATTTCCGAATGTGAAGGATATGAATTCGAGATCAAAGGAGGACTAATACACATGATCAAGAATGACTAGTTCGACGGACACGGTAACCCACACTATCATCTTAGTAATTTTACAAAAATTTGTCGTACTTCCAAAAATACCGGGGTTCCGCAAGAGGTCGTGTATATGAAACTCTTCCCATTTTCAATCATGGACAAGGTCAGAGATTAATTGCAAAGCGATGAGCCTAATTCGTTCAGCGCCTGGGAAGGGTTAGTTCAAGCATTCATAAAAAAGTATTTTCCATCAGCAAAGGTGAAAAGAATCAGAGATAAAATAAGTAAGTTTGTCCAATTGATTACGAATCGTTTTACGAAGCTTACGAACGATTTCGAGGTCTGCTGCGAAACTGCTTACATCATGGATTCAGCAAATAGGAGTTGTTGTACGCTTTCTACGACAGAATGGAAGAAAACACGCGAGCACGAATGGATCAAGTCAGCGGAGGAGGAATAATGGAGCTGACCCACACAGTAGAATTTAACATCATTGAGAAAATCGATAGAAACAACCACCAATGAGGCGGAGAGCGCAATAATTTGAAGAAAAACGAAAACAATTCCAGCCCAAAGAAGGCCATCAGAGAAGATCTAAACTCGCTGGAAAAATTGTGAAAGACTTGGCACAATCAGTTGGAAAATGAGCATCAGCCTAAGAAGAGAGCAACCTTTCAGTCTTCAAAGTAAACGAGGTACACGATGAAATGTATGACTCGAAAGGGCCAAATCAAGGAGATGATGTCAACTATATCGCTGATGAACCATCAGTAAGAGGAACCATCATTAGCTTAGCTGATGAATCAAATGATCGTCAGCAGACTTAAATGATAACAACGCAAGCCCAGAAAGGTAAGGACATCCAATTCTTAACTTTTGAACTTCAACAAGAGAGAGCAGCCCGGGAAATGTTAGAGACGCAACTCGCTCAACAAACTGCGGGGTCGTCGAGGAATACATGAAGACTATTCTCAACCGGACGTGAGGTCCGCTGATGTTAGCGTAATAAAACTCAAGAGCGGTAAAGTTCTCGATGAGCCAGTAAGAAAGGAGAAAAGTCATAGCAAAGAGATCGAGGAAAACAAACCCAAGAAAAAAAGGTGATTGAGGAAGAGGAAGCACCATACGTCGCTCCACTAGCTTATGTACCACCACTCCCTTTCCCTCAAAGACAGATGAAGGCGAAAGAGAAGGCTAGCTTCAACAGATGCGGAGATCCTAGCAAAATTGCACGTCACGCTGCCATTTTTCGAGGTAATATCCCAAATGCCTACTTACGCAAAATGTTTGAAGGATATTATTACACAAAGGCGTGAGTTAAAAAACATAGATCATATAGCCTAGATGCTAATTGTAGTACCGTAATACAACGCAACATGCCTAGAAAAGCTAATGACTACGGATCTTTTACAATTCCAATTACTATAGGGAACATGAATATAAATGATGCCTTATGTGATTTAGGTGCTGGAAGTTCCATTATGCCATATATCCTGTATGAAAAGTTGAACGTAAGGAGAGTAGCAAAAAGAAATGCCCGTAAAAATAGATAAAAAAGAATTCCATTTGGTGTCTTAGAAGATATGCCCGTAAAAATAGGAAATTTCTACATTCCCGTATATTTCTATGTATTAGAAATGAACGACAACCCGCACGCTAAAATTCCTTTTATAATGAGAAGACCTTTTCTAAACACTGTTAATGCATTAATCAATTATGGTGATGGAACTATAGAGCTGAATTTAGGTGAAGAGAAGATAAAATTTCAGTTTTCTAAGATGTTAAAATCACTCATGTGTTCCATGGACTGCAATTTGATTGACACATGTGAAATGTATGATGAACATGATATATTCGATACATTTGAATTAGCCCTTTGGAAAGTGAAATGTTAAGTATCGAAGATACAGAAGGATCATATGAATCTTTGATGGAGGCTTAATGAAAAGGGAGAGGATAACAGAGAAGCAATAAAAGAAAACGACCATGGTAAGGAATTTGGTCTGAAATTGAAATCTCTTCCACCAAATCTAAGGTAGGAGTACCTAGGACCTAGAAATACCTTACCGGTTATTATAAATTCTTCATTGAATGATATGAAACATCTAGACTGTCGCATGTATTGCGCTTACACAAAGATGTTATATGACATTCTATAGATGATTTAAAGAGAATTAGCCCATCTATATGCATGCATAGGATAAGGTTGAATGAAAATGCAAAACCATCTAGAGAATTCTTGTGCAGATTAAATCCCAAGTTAGGAGAGGTCGTACATAAAGAGATAGCAAAACTTAGAGACGTCGGGATAATATACTCGATTCCTGACTCAGATTAGGTTATTCCTATACACGTTGTGCCTATGAAAGGTGGATTGACGGTAGTTGAAAATGATAAGAATGAATTGATCCCTAATAGAACTGTAACAAGATATCGCATGTGTACTGATTATAGAAAGTTAAACGCTGCAACTAAAAATGATCACTTCCCGATTCCATTTATTGACCAACTGCTTGAATGCTTATCCGGACACGAGTATTTTGCTTTCTTGATGGATATAGTGGAATTTTCCAAATTCCCATACACCCGAAGGATCAAGAAAAGATGACTTTTATTTATCCTTACGGTACGTATGCACACTACAAGAAACTGCCATTTTAGCGTTCAACGTTTAGCGTCCAAAACGGAATGGACGCTAATTAGCGTCCACATGGTCGCAATGTTACAGTGGACGATAATATTAGTGACCACGTGGACGCCAACGTAAATATGGACGCTAATATTGCGTGGAAAACTTTGCCGACAAACTTTAGCGTCCAATTAGTGACCACGTGGTCGCTAAGTTTAGTGCGAAAATTTTGGTGGTAAATATTTGCGACCATGTGGTTGCAGATTGTAGTGCAAAAATTTTGGGGGCAAATTTTAGCAACCACGTGGTCGCTAATATTATTATTTTTGCTTATTTCAAAAAATTAAAATTAAAATTAAAATATTTTTTTAAAAACATACAATAATTTAGCGACCACGTGGACGCTAATGTTTATTATTGTTATTATAAAACAGTAACTTAGCGTCCACGTGGTCGCTATTATTTGCTTCCACCGACTAATTAGCGACCATGTGGACCCTAATGTTTATTTTTTATAAAAAATTTAGTAACTTAGCGTCCACGTGGTCGCTAATGTTTATTTTAAAAAAAACAGATATTAGTTAGCGACCACGTGGACACTATTATTTGCTTCCACCAACAAATTAGCGTCCACGCGGACGCAAAAGCGAATCTAACTGACAGATTAGCATCCACGTGGACGCTGATCGGTGGACGCAAATTGTTGAGTCTTTAAATGAAACATCATGCATACCATTTTTTACATATCTATTCTCATTATCTTCATAAGCACCAAACGAAATACTCTTTTTTTCGTTAAAGATTAAGAAGTCCGTTGCGGCCAGAATACTCTTGAATCACTAAAGTTGTAAGTATTTAATAATTGTTCTATATATTTATGTTCATTATTTTGATATTATTGAATTAGTTAATTATTAATTTTTTCTATTAGTAATATTTTTACATTAAATATAAATAAGAAAATGCGTGAGCGGATGTACATGCGTCTTATTGGTGGACTGTATAACGACGAATTTGTCGCCGGCGTAGGCCAATTTATGGAGTTTTACACGTCTATGTCTACCTATAACGTAGATAATCCGAGCGTGCGTTGTCCGTGTAAGATGTGTAGAAATAGGCGAGTTCTTCCTCCGGATGAGGTGAACTGTCATCTACTATCTAAAGGATTTGTAGCAAATTATCACTACACCAAACTGGCATTTTTGCGACCACAACTTAGCGACCACTTGGATGCAGAATAAAAAATGGACGCTAATTTTGGTGCCAAAATTTCACAGAAAATTTTAGAGTCCACTTAGCGACCACGTGGTTGCTAACTTTGGCGCTAAAAATTTGGCGCCGTTCAATAGCGACCACGTTGCCGCTAATAATGGAAGAAAATTTTTTGCGCCAAAAGTTTGCGATCATGTGGTCGCTAATTGAATTTTTTGTATTTATATTATCATTTCATATTAATGTTTATTCATTTTTCGTAAATATATAATAATATTAGCGACCAAGTGATCTAATGATTAAAGAAAATTAACATTTAACAAAAATTTCGAATCTGTAACATTTTCTATGAACTATTAGCGACCACGTGGTTGCTAATGATTACAGAAAATCAACACTCAGCAAAAATTTTGACTCTGTAAATCGTAGCATTTTGAAGCACCTTTATGGCAGATTTTGTTTCACCTCCATCGGATCAACGATGCATATTCTAGAAACATTTAATGTGTTGAGCAACATGTGTCATCTTTTAAAAGAATTCTAACGTGTGCTTCGAATGCTTCTAAAAGATGCGTCGTTGATTCGATAAAGACGAAATAAAATCTGTCGTAAAGGTGCTTCAAAATGCTACAATTCATATGTTGGGCCCAAAGAATGATTCAGATATTAAAAGGCTCAAAACTAGAAAAAACACAAAAATCATATTAGACACTAGCGACCACGTGGTCCCTAATTTGTGACCACATGGTCACAATAGTTATTTTTTAAAATAAATTAAATGACATTAGCAACCATGTGGTCGCAAAATAAATTTTATTTTTTATTTTATTTCTTATTTAGCAACCATGTGGTCGCAAAGTAGTAAAATTTTTGGATTTTAATTTAATCAATAATTTGCGACCACGTGGTCGCTAGTTGATAAAATTTCAGGAATTTTAATTTAATTAATAATTTGCGACCACATGGCCGCTAAATAATAAAATTTCAAGAATTTTAATTTAATTAATAATTTGCGACCACGTAGTCGCTAATTAATAAAATTTCAATTCTAATTTAATTAATAAGTTGCGACCACGTGGTCGCTAATTAATAAAATTTTAGGAATTTAAATTTAATTAATATTTTAAGACCACGTGGTCGCAAATTATTTTAATTTTTGAATTTTGATTTAATTAATATATTAGCGACCACGTGATTGCTAATTAATTAAATTATCTAAATAGTTACATTAATTTAATTAATATATTAGCGACTAACGTGGTCGCTAAATATTGTGTTCCTTAAATTAGCGACCACATGGTCTCTAAATGTCATTAGCGACCGACGTTTTAGCGACCAGCGTGTGGTCGCTAACAGTTAATAGCGACCACAATTAGGTCTTTTGCGACCAGTTTTGTTGTCGCAAAATGGACTTTTTTTTATAGTGATCCTCTCTCTTTCGCTTTCTTCTTCTCCTGTCTTCAGCTCATAGGGTTTCTGGTTTGCACAAATTCCCTTTTGATTTTTCAAAAAGTGAATAATAATGTGAATTTGGTAGCGAGATTCACGAAATCAATTTAGCACAACTTAATTAAGGGAGGATCCAGCTGGTTTTCAATAAGTCGATTCTACCTTCTTCTTTTTTTAATTGTTATTTAAGAAAACTAACTACCTAAAAATCTAATGTTAATTTCTAATCCAAATCATTGGTTTCAATTTAATCTACGATCCTAAATACTTTATAGGGAGTGGATCAAATAAAAAGGGTGTTTAAAATAAAAAAAGTATAAAAAGATCATGTCCATTCACTTGATTCATCCTACATCCCATATTAAATCACAATATTAAATGATTTTTAAATTAAAAAGTGGCAAATATGGAAACACAATATTTACATTAATACTTAATAGCTTGTTCGACATTTTTAATGAGTATTCTTCTCATTT
>JAWWMW010106236.1:0-10571 GCA_035048345.1 Echeveria elegans
TTTAATCTGAATTGTTTAAAGACTTAAGTACCCTTTTTTGATGTTATTGTACACAGATTATTGAAATTAAATAGGATCGTTGGATGAGATAAATTAAGGGTTAGGATGTTTTAATACTTTTTATTTTAAATTGCCCTTTTTATTTGATCCATTCCCAATGAATAAATTAACAATTGTTGTCGAAGAAGAAACACGCGCTGCAGAAGTTCAAGGAGTTTTCTGGAAGGCATTGTAATGTCGGAGCAATTAAACGCGCCGTTTGATGTTTATGTTACGCAACTGTCCAAAGCTTTTATATTTCTACCTAAACATCTTATATAATAACAGAATAGAGTTGGTCGCTATTGTCCTGTTTCACCCATACAGCGACCCAATTTTCGTTGCTGATTCTGAATTAACCTAACTCTGATTAAACTAACCCTAAACTAACCCTAATTTTAAACTCATCCGCCTCCCTTAACCCATTCTCAATCCCGTAACGCCCGAGCACGCCGACGCCGCAGTCCTGTCGCACGCTGCCTGTCGTCCTCCCCTCCGCACGCCGACGCCCAGCCAAAGCCTGCCGAGTCCGTCACAGCCGACGCCGTCCCCTTTTCATCGACCCAACCGTCTCCACCCAACTCTGCCTCGCATCCGATTTGATCAATTTGCGCAGCCGTCCGCTACTTCCTCTATACGATTCGCAGGTTAGCTTCATTCCAACCCCTTTTCTCTGTTTAAATCATGTTTGCTTTTCTCTGTTTAAATCGTGTTTTTGGGTTAGGGGATTTTCCTTAGGATTGATTGTATGTTATGGTTTTCAACGTGGGATGAATTTTTGTTGAGATTGGGATGAGGTTGAATTAAATTAGATTAAGTATCGAATCCATATTATTCAGATTAACTCAGGTGCTGTTAATGTGAAGTCTTCTACTGATATTGCTATGTGTGAGTGTTTGAGAATTTTGTTTAACTCATTTTTAGGGAATCAGATGTCGGTGATTTATTTTTAGTTAACTTAATGTTATGTGAAATTGGAGTGTCGGATTGGCGTAGTTGGAGTTAGTGGCTGTGTGTGGTTTGACGATGAAGATGATGTTCTATTAAGATGCATTTGTATATTTATCACCGTGGAGAATGGGGTGCAGTCTGTTGAATGATTTGTTTTTGAGCTTGGTCGAGATATTTGTTTTTGTTATCTGTAGATAATTTTGTTCATGGTGAAAAATTGTTTTCTGAGTTGTTGTTATTATTTGAGAGCTTTGTTTGTATTGTATGGCGCTTTAGAAAATGCTGATTGGCACCTTTGATCAATGATTAGTAATTGCTGGACGGTAAAACATTTTTAGACGTTTAGAGTTGCTTATTGCTATTAAGCCATTTGGATTTGGGATTCAGTAGGATTTGTTATGTGATTTAAACATCTATTTTTTATTTTATCGGGAAGGCGAAGAAGGGGAGACCAATGAAGACGACAAAGAATGTCCGCAAAAAGCTGGCCACATTGCTAAGGCTGTCTCTAAAACGGAGCAATCACTTGAAAAGGTCTCAAAGAAGCAGAACAAAGTATCCAGAACCCAGTCTGTCAAGTTGTTGTATGACTGAGGTCTTCCGTAATTTCTAACGTTCAACCACAACACTCCTGTTGTCACCACTTATGTAGCCTTTTTAGTTTCAGTTGTTTACCAATGATATATCTTTCCTACATACATGTCTATCAGATTCTATGCTCTTTTTTGTTCACCAGGAAAAAATATCTTATTTAGACAGCGACCGAATCAATAATACTTTTAGCTGCTCTACATTTTATTTTTAATAATTGGATGTCGCCGTCGCATCCCGTCGGAACGACGGGTTTGACACTTGTATAATATAATTTAACATTGTTTTACTTTGGTTCGTTTTAAAATTTTATATTTTAAAATAGTTTTCAATTTTATAAAAATAATAAAATTTTCTATAAAGTTTGCTTTTTAATAAAATTAAAACTATCATTTAATATAATTAAAATTATTTTAAAATAAGTATAATTTATTTCTAATATGATTAGAAATTTTTATGTTTTAAAATAATTTTTTACATTGGGGTGTGAAAGTTGGGCGGGACATAGAAAATTGGGTGTGAAAGTTGGGCGGGACATTAAAAATTGGATCTCAAAATCAGATTTGAAAAAGTTTTCATCTTCATGCTCAAAATCAGATCCGCACAAATTTTTAGATGCAACTCCTCGCACATGTTTTGTTACTAAAATTTCCCGAAGTCAGATCCCGCACAATCAGGGGTGAAGCAAAGTCAGATCCCGCACAACTCCTTCGCGTACTGCACTTGTTTCTCAGCGGTGAAGCAAAGTGCTATAGACAAGTAGTGACAGTATTACCCACTGAAGGGCATACGATTGCTTGTGATGAACCACATATTCCAAGGTTAGATTATAGATCACTCTGGTTTTTATGAACTTCTTTTATATCTTTGTATCATCCTTTTACATCTGTTGTGGATAATTTGATAAGAATCGGGGACACATCAACTGCAGAATCTGGATCTGAAGTTGAAGAAATTTGTTCCCCTGAACTAATCCGGAGATACACACCACCCAGTTTAGCTCCTGTGACTGAGGAAGTAAGGCTTTGCTAGCTTCTGTTATAATATATATGGCTGCTGAATCGTAAAACTGAATGATATAGATTTTTTCTGATCATAAAGTTGAAGCGGTGTGGTATACAAAATGGCAATGCTACCGGGCCCATGGACCTTGCTGAAGATGTTCCCAGGGTACACAAGGCTGTTGACGCATAATGGACGGAACAAGTTTCTAGTGGTCAGTTCTCTCTCACATTGGTCCAACTTCACATACCGAAATCATCTTGTCGAGTAACACTATCCATGATCAGGTTGCATATTAACACAATATTTACCTAAGACATCATTTATAGTTCCTTTTTGTGTGTGTTACTGAAAGTAAAATGTGATTCTTGCAGCAGCATCTCCTATGCATGATGCTGAAACAGTTAATGGAGGGATCTTCGACTTAGAGCTATGTTTATACCCTACATACTGTTTCTCAATACTATCTTTTACTCAATGCGCTTCATTTTCACAAAACAGGTTGCTGCGTTGGTTCGAGGTTCTAGCCAAAACAGTGATTTCCGTCAAACTCCCGATGGTAGAGGCAACTGGCAAGACCGCCTATCATCTGCACTTCTTGAGGAGAAGGTGACCATGCTCCAATCCAATGCAGCAGAAATGCCTAGTGAGAATGAGAAGTTGTTGACTTGGGCCATCAGCCGCGTCGATGCGCTAGAGACAGAATTTTTATCGCCACGAATAACTAATAGGGTTTAATTCCTGATATCTAATAATGATGAATCACACAAGACATGCAATAGGGATGCACTAATGTACATATCTTTATAAATAATACCTGATTTTTCATGACGGTGCTATTCAGGCTCGACGTGGCGCCTTGATGACTCAAGATGAGATTCTTGTATGTGTTGACCGCGGTTGACACACAGACGCAGGTTAGTTTATACTTTATACCTAATGCATAATTCTCATTTCAAAGTAGAAAGGTTTCAGTAATGTGTCATACTGTCATTCATGAAGTTTGTTTAACATAATGCAGAAAAGGATATTTTGTCGGTGAAGCAACTAAGCAAAATATCATGGCTGGGGTGTCAATGTGATTGAGTCTCCCAAAAAAAAGCACACCCGTCGGCTGTCACAGCAAGTCTCCTTGTGTAATAGAAGAAAATGAAAAGAAAAGACGTATCAACTTTGGTCACCGATTTTACATCTGATCTCGAGTTTTCCGCTATATGTAATTATCGACCAGTGCCAATATCTGAACAAGGTGCCACATGCTTTCTCTCTCCGAATGTGGTTGCTGTTGAAGGTAATCAGTACTTTAACTCTCGGTCAGACCTCCTTTTGTATAAAATATGAGTTGAGGTATCAGCAATACGATCTAAGATCATCTAAGCTTAAATAGCGAACTTTATTCAACGCGAAGTTACTTAATTTCCACATATGGCCTATAGAGAAACAAAGCTTTAAAGAGGGCCGCAATAGCATGACGGAGAACTTGAACGAAGAAAGCATGCCATGTGTTTCATTGGAGCAATGGGCAGGTACGTAGCTTAACTATTTATTTTCTATTAATTACATATTTTCTTCTGCATTGTGCAGATCACATTTCTTTTCTTCATTTTGCAGCGCCATATTCATCAATATGAAATGTTATTATCTGGCCATACCGAACATGTTCATGCTCAATTCAACCATAGTAACAGATTTGGGGTACAGCTCATGCCTGAATTGACTATTCTTAATTTTAGTTTAATCATTCACAACCCTCTACATTTATCCTTCTGTCCAGATGTATTTATTTATTTATTTCTGATCATCTTTTCTGTGTTGTGCAGTTGTTTTTTATGATCTTTTTCACATTTGATTACATTGTACTCAACTTTCATCCCTATATTTTTAAATGTTTCAATTGAGCTATATCATGATTTCAATTAATTCATCAAGGCAACAAGTGTATGAGTCGTTGATTAAGGTGTTCTATTCAGATGATCAAGTTAATTCAGTCGAACCAGTTTATGAACAATGACATTCATATGTATCACAGTGAGACAAACACTCCAGCCTTAGCACGGACGTCCAATTTCAATGAGGAACTTGGGCACGTAGAATTTGGAAATGCATATGTATTATGCTAAAAAACTTAATGTTGCTACTAAAAGTCAACATTCTGTGTTTGCAGAAGCTTTCAAAATTGCTTTTGTAAGAGGTAAGTGGCTGATGTAAGTATTACATTGTCCTCAGTTGGAATACATATTTTCTTACAAAACTGGAACTCTTACAAGGAATCTCATGGAAATGTTTAAGTGCTCAATCGGCGGGGGAGGTTTATGGAAATTGTATTACCGAGATTGAGCGGGGCATAGCGGAGCAGAATGGCTTCAAAATTGATCAGGTTTTCTAATTCCTACTTTCCTCTTGTTATATTCTTCTTGTTTCGGTACGTTGGCTTGAGCAATAAATAAGAAACATCATCCAATATCTAGGTTTGTTTTGTCATGTTTGGCTCTGTTCAGATGGATAAATCGGCAGATGCAATTCATTAGCAGGGATTTAATTTTGATGATTCTCGACTAATGCATGGTTCTTGGAGGGATCAAGCCAGTCCTGATCAATGCAAGGTAATACTTGTTTAGAATTTGATTTTCTAATTTAGATTTCAGCCATTTGAAGCTTGATGTGTATGATAGAAACACTTAGATGCTGGGTTTCGAAGATTCCACGCTTGAGAGCTTCTACTCTCTTTCCCATCGCTATCCTTTTTCCGTGTCGTTGTTAATCCAGGAATTCTTTCGATACCTTGCCATTTGCCACAGTCCTTTCAGAAGGTGATGAGTCCCCTGGTAGAACAATATATCACGCTGCATCTCCAGACGAGGCAGCTTTAGTCGCTGCTGCAAAGAACTTTGGTTTCTTTTTATACAGGTGTTATCATGTGCTTCCCTGCTGAAGGTGTTATCCCTGATTGTTTTGAGAATACAGTCATTAAGTAAAAGAATGAATGCAAAATAAAATATAATCACAAAGTAAAATTTTTGAATATGCTAGTGTATTCCACTTTGCAGAATGAACGTAATATCTCTTTAGCCGGTATAGTCATCCATGGCTTTTTTTGTTGTTGTTGTTAGGAATTCAAGAATTTCGTGAAGCCAGCACGAGACCTCATTATACAACCACAGAAGATTGATGGAGATAACTATCCTGAGGTTATAGGTTATTTAAATATCATTGTATTTTCTATCTCATCTGTTATCCAGTGCAGTAGTGCACAACTTCACAATCTTTCTAGCATAACAGAGTATGGTATTTCATTGCTTATGTGATTTATTGGATCCTGTTTCTTTTACTATCGTCTTACTATTTCTTCAAAATTTTCTTTGCAGACATTGTGCCCAATGTTGATCATCATTAATGCTGGTCCAGGATTTAAAATGCTTTGGAACACTGTGAAGTCCTTCATCGATCCAAAAACAACTTCAAAAATTCATGTGTTATTATTATACCTCTGATTTCCATAGTTTTTATTATAAACAGGGATCAAGCTGTGTTGTACTTGCCTACCGACCAGGGTCTCATTTGTTTTTGCGTACAGTGTGTAGGTGCTGGGGAATAAGTGCAAGAGCTAGTTACTTGACATTATTGATGTCAGATTTGGTTGAAATTTTCACTTCAAATCTTATTTGCAGAATGAACGTAATATCTCTTTAGCCGGTATAGTCATTCATGACGTTTTTCTTGTTGTTAGGAATTCAAGAATTTCTTGTCAATGTGATGGAGTCTCCCAAACAAAAGCATTTGTCACAGCAAGTCTCCTTGTGTAATAGAAAAAAATGAAAAGAAAGGATATATCAACTTTGGTCACCGATTTTACATCCGATCTCGAGTTTTCTGCTAATACTTGCACAAGATGGCACATGTTTGCTCTCCCTGAATGTGGTTGCTGTTGAAGGTAATCAGTACTTAACTCCCGGTCAGACTTCCTTTTGTACAAAATATGAGTTGAGGTATCAGCAATACGATCTAAGATCATCGAAGCTTAAATAGCGAACTTTATTCATCGCCAAGTTACTTAATTTCCACATATGGCTTTTAGAGAAACAAAGCTTTAAAGAGAGCCACAATAGCATGATGGAGAAATTGAACGAAGAATCTCTAAGGTCTTGATGAAAGCATAGCTTTCTCAACTAGTAACTTGCTAGCATGATTTTCTGTCCTTCCTCTCCATAGGATACGATGCACGCAATGAATGTGCCTTCAAAAAGAAGTACATTGGAGAGGAAACTGGACAAAATTATCCTTGCTATATTTTGTGCTCTCGTTGCCATGTGTTTCATTGAAGCAATGGGCAGGTACGTAGCGTAACTATTTATTTTCTATTAATTATTAATTACATATTTTCTTCCGCATTGTGCAGATCGCATTTCTTTTCTTCGTTTTGCAGCGCTATATTCATCAATATGAAAGATTATTATCAGAGTCTTACCGAACTTGTTCATACTCAGTTCAACCATAGTAACAGATTTGGGGTACAGCTCATGCTTCAATTGACTATTCTTAATTGTAATTTAAGCATTTGCAACCTTCTAAATTTATCCTTCCATCCAGATGTATTTGTTTATTTATGATCATCTTTTCTGTGTCGTGCAGGTGTTTTTATGATCTTTTTCACATTTGAGTACATTGTACTCAACTATCATCCCTATATTTTTATATGTTTCAGTTGAGGTATATCATGATTTCAATTAATTCATTAAGGCAACAGGTGTACGAGTGGCTGATTAAGGTGTTCTATTCAGATGATCAAGTTAATTCAGTTGAACCAGTTTATAAACAATGACATTCATTTGTATTACAGTGAGGCAAACACTTCAGCCTTAGCACGGACGTCCAATCTCATTGAGGAACTTGGGCAGGTAGAATTTGGAAATACTTATGTATTATGCTAAAAAACTTAATGTTGCTACTAAAAGTCAACATTCTGTGTTTGCAGAAGCTTTCAAATCGCTTTTGTAAGAGGTAAGTGGCTAACGTAAGTATTACATTGTCCTCAGTTGGAATACATATTTTCTGACAAAACTGGAACTCTTTCAAGGAATCTCATGGAATTGTTTAAGTGTTCAATCGGCGGGGAGGTTTATGGATGCTATTGCCGAGATTGAGCGGGGCGTAGCGGAGCGGAATGGCTTCAAAATTGATGAGGTCTTCTAGTTCCTATTTTCTTCTTGTTATTTTCTTCTTGTTTCGGTACGTTTCCTTGAGCAAGAAATGAGAAACATCATCCAATATCTAAGTCTGTCTTGTCATGTCTGGCTCTGTTCAGATGGATAAATTGGCAGATGCAATTTCGTGAGCAGGGATCTAATTTTGATGATTCTAGACTAATGCAAGATTTGCAAGGTTCTTGGAAGTAAAGCGAATCCTGATCTATGCAAGGTAATACTTGTTTGAAATTTGTGATTCTAATTTAGTTTGCAGCCATTTGAAGTTTGATGTTTATCGATAGAAACACTTAGATGCTGGGTTTCAAAGATTCCACGCTTGAGATCCTCTACTCTCTTTCTCACCGCTATCTTTTTACCGTGTTGTTGTTAATCCAGGAATTCTTTCGATGCCTTGCCATTTGCCACAAAGTCCTTCCAGAAGGTGATGAGTCCCTTGGTAAAATAATATATCAAGCTGCATCTCCAGACGAGGCAGCTTTAATCGCTGCTGCAAAGAACTTCGTTTTCGTTTTATACAGGTATTAATGTATTATCATGTGCTTCACTTCTGAAGGTGTGATTGCTGATGGTTTTGAAAATACAGTCGTTAAGTAAAAGAATGAATGCAAAATAAAATTATTAAATAAAGTAAAATCTTTGAAGATGCTAGCGTACTACACTTTGTAGAATGAACGTAATATCTCTTTGGCCGGTATAGTCATTCATGGCTTTTTTCTTGTTGTTAGGGATTCAAGAATTTCACGAAGCCAGCACGAGACCTCATTATACAGCTACATGAGATTGTTGGGGATAACTATCCAGGGGTTATAGGTTATTTAAATATCATTGTATTTTCTGTCATATCTGTTATCCAGTGTACACAGAGTCTGAACTATGTACAGCTTCACAGTCTTTCTAGCAGAAACAACTATGGTATTTCATTGCTTTTTGGCTTTATTGGATCCTGTTTCGTTTATTATTCACTTACTATTTCTTCATAATTTCTTTGCAGACATTGTGCCAGATGTTCATCATTAATGATGGTATTCATGTGTGTTATAATACCTCTTTTCAGGATTTCCATAGTTTTTATTATAAACAGGGATCTAGCTGTGTTGTTCTTGCCTACCAAGCAGGGTCTCATGTGTTTTTGCGTACGGTGTGTAGGTGCTGGGGAATAAGAACAACAGCAAGTTAATTGAAATTATCACTTCTAATCTTATGATCATAATGGTTGTTATGTATTTTTTTCTTTCAAATGTGTATTTGATTACAGGTGGGCTGGTTTCAGGGGAACTCTGTCTCCACGGTGAAGTACAATGTGCTCACCTATTTGCCGAATGGTCTTAATGAACAGGTAACTTATGTGATTTCAAGGAAATGCTTAACACACTGTAGTGTTTAGCGTGCTTTCGTCTCCGCTGGTTTGTTTTCCTAGCTTTTTGGTCCTTTGATACATTTTAAATGATTATGATCTATATAATTGAATCAGTCTGTTTTAAATTCTGCATAAACGTAAAAGTAATACTATATATGCATCGTGGTTGGGATCTTAGACTTGTATCCTGGTGAACGTTTTTCCTCTGACGCCAAAATTAAGTAGTTTATCCTTAAAAGTTTCTTCTTGATGAGTATCACTGCGGTTAGTACCAGATTTGCAATATATGGTATGGTGCTGTTGATTTTTTACATTCTTATTATTGCTTGATTAACTTGCCATATGCATCATTTGTATTCCTTTGCCGTAAAGTCTTGGCGTAGTTGATTTTTATGTCTAAGAGTGCTTATTGAAATTGACTGAAACCATACCTTGCTGTGTTATGACCATCTTATTACTATGTCACTTTTTTTTCTTTTTAACAATCCCTGAATCTGTCTTTTTTTTGCACTGACAGTTCAGATGGGTAGCGAACTTGTACTTCCTTTTATCTCAAATTTTATCTACGAGGCCAATCACGTACCTGCTTAGCTCTCTGATTCTGTGGTTGAGAGTACATAAAATGGTCGTCAATTTTGTCAAAGAAGATTTCAGTACTGAGTACTGACTCTATGATCTGCCATTCACATCCACCAACGAACGAAAATCCCTATTCATTTTTACTACCAATAGTTAGTTACACTGTGCTGAACAACTTGTACCTTTTCCCTTTTTGCAGTTAGTGAGCCCACTATCAAATGGAGCTGCATTGTGGTTGGTGAGGCATATGAAGATTGGGTAAGATTCATGATTAGTACTTCTACTTCATGAAAGAGCTGTATGAGTCTGAGAAAGCCAGGAGGTAAAAAAATTGACGTTCAAGAATCGCTACTAACTTTAATTCAGAAGTCGTTTCAAACTGACTTGTCGATAAATAACTTTTATTCTTTAGAAGAAGTGCTGCCTGCCTGGCCAACTCTGGGTGCAAATCCCATGGAGAAAATTGCAAGCTGGATATATTGTTAAGGTAAGTACTTAGAAGTCTTCTCCAATTTATTTATGTTAATCTTGTGTTCGTAGGCAGTCAAATTACACTAAAAATCCGAATTTGGAGTATAGTTGAAAAGTAGGTAAAATAATGAGTGAAAATTATTAGATTGGAGAGGGGTGTGTAAATGTGACGGTGAAAAATATTCCATTTTCAAACTATATTTTGAGACCTTAAAAAGGGCGAGTAGAACTTATCTGCCGATTGGTGTGCAGATCAAGGGAAATGGATACTTTCCTGCTGCCATTTTATTCATTGCGAGTACTAATCCTGATGGTGTTTGCTATATTGAAGTTCCTTACTCATGGACCCATGTTATTCCAGTTTCCAACTAACTAGG
>JAWWMW010106246.1:0-10570 GCA_035048345.1 Echeveria elegans
CAAAGCATGGGTGACACAAGTTAACCACACATCCTCCGACATCTTCACGCACGAAAGAGACATTTGGCTGCCGGAATTGAACGACTTGGCTTGAGGGGTGGGGATTGAAATTAGGGGTCGTCGGAGAAATTGGGCACGGAACGGATTTGCTCAATTTGCAAAGAAAATACAGTATTATAAGCTTAAAGATTTATTTTTATTTATAAAATAATAATTTTAATGACTACTCCATTTTTTGACTTCATTATTAGGTCTATACGAAAAAAAGATCCTAACCGTTTTTTTCCAGATGACCATACATTTTATTTTCACACTTGAACAACTCATTTGTATTCTTAACGATTCAACACCCTCTGTTATAATTAACGATAATTAATACTTTAATCATATTTTTTAAAACATTAAGGGTCCAGTTGAAAACTCAAATAATACAAGCGGAACCCTTTTTCCCCTCCCTACTTAGCCACCGTCAGTGGCAGACGCAGAAAAAAATTGAGGGAGGACAAAGAGTAGCGACACTTGACTAGCTTCATGAAGTCTTTTCTGAAAGGAAAATATTTGAGAGCAGACTTCCGACCTCCGCTAACTTTCACAATCTTTATGGGCATGAGAGACTTGCTCTCTTCTTCCAACCCACATAAGCCCTCAAGCAAGACAATAGCCTTTTTGCTCATAATATCATTGGAACTCTCAAGGAGAGCATTTCTTGTAACGAGGCTCTGTTTGCGGTGTCTGACTTCCTCCTTTGGCTAGGTCACTCTGACTTCAGATTTTTTGCGCCCAAAGTTCAAAAGGGAGACCCAAATATTTGGTATGATAGGTCGTCTGCTTAATACCCAAGATATCCATAATCATGCCTCTATTGTCATGTCCACATTCTTACTGAATACAACCTTAGATTTTGATAGATTCACCTCCTACCCAGATAATGATTGATACTTCCGAAGAATATAGTTCAAACTCCTAGCACTTGGCACTGTAGCTTTAGAGAAGAAAATGCTATCGTCCTTAAAGAAGAGGTGTGAGATTGCAGGGGCTCCTCTGACAAATAGAAATACCATTATATCTCCTAACAACTTGGAACTTCGGATCTCTTAAATCTTCTATAGTTAACCCTTAGTATTATTAAGACTCTGTTTGGTTGCGAGAAAAAAAGTGAGGAAAAGAAAATTTAAAGAAAAATAATTTTTCTATGAAAAAGTTTTAAGGAAAATTTAATCTCATTTTATATATTTTTTTCATTTTTTTTTCTTACAACCGAACACACATTTCATTTTCATTCAAAATATTTCTTTAATTTTTTTCCACTTTCTTTTTTTCTCTGCAACCAAATGGCCTGAATGAAACTGTGTTCTGTTGTGATTTGTTCCCCTTCAGTCTGCCAAATCCGATCCGAGGCGAAAAGGCAAAGCAACGCAACGCAACGCCGCCGCTGCATCTCACTGGGTGTTTCTTTCAGGCGTGTTCCTCTCGGCTCGTGTATCTATTATCCCCATCACTTCGTGTGGTATTCTCGAATTAAATATAATTCGCCATTTGTTTTTGTTAGGTGTTTTCGCCTGCTGTCTATGACGATGGCCTCTACCCTTTCCAGCTGGTTCCGAAGGAATGCAATCAGTTGTGTTGTATGCAACATCCCTTGATCCTCTTATGTATGCAATCAACTAAATTGCAGTTTCTTTATAATAAACCTTCTCTCTCAAAATAGGTATCAAAACCCTCCTATTGGAATCCTAAAAGATTCTTTACTACTAGTGATGTTGAAGCCGACACTGACACACACCAAGACTTTAACCCTATCAACAAGCCTTGTTCTTGTTCTGCTACTTCTCTTCAACACATTGTTAAGTAGGTCCTTCAGTTATCGATAAAAGCATTGTAACTGATTCCTTTTGGTATCATTCTATGACCTGCACCTTCTATATGTTTTTTATAGGATGTCAAGGATAATCCTGTGATATATACATGAAGGGAGTCCCCGATCTTCCTAGATGTAGCTTTAGCTCACTTGCTGTTAGAGTCCTCAAGGAATACAGTAAGCTTCCCTGATCAATCATTCATGAGCCCTCTTCTTCTTGCTATCACCCAACTCCACATGCATTGCTCCTCAGATGTTCCTATTAGTGCCAGAAACATATTAGATGATCCTGAGCTCAAGAATGCTGTCAAGGCGTTTAGGTACTCCAACTCTCTTTTCTTCAGTTCACCCTGTTTCACTATTGCGTATACACATTTTCATCTGAGTTTTAGTCTTTTAGAGCATGCTCCCCTTTAGTGTGTCTTTTATAGACAATTACAAAATAATATAACTTGCTAATACCGATATAACCTTTTTATTCATAAAAGCTAATTAATTTTTTTTTATTTCGCGTAGTACTTGGCCAACGTTTCCACAAATCTTCATGAAAGGCGAATTCATTGGAGGTTCGGATATAATTCTCAACATGCATCATGTGAGTCAATGGGGAATACATATAATGAAGCGAAATGCTCAAGTATAACTAATGTTCAATATTTGTAGTATGGAGAACTCAAGGAGATGCTCAAAGACGTCACTGTCAACGCAGAATCTGAATAGACTCGCACTCTTAGAAGTAGCTGTTTTCATTCTGTGCTTTGAGACAGGTTCAGATTTCGTTATCATGTGTTTCTCTAGCTTTATAGAGAACAAAATGTTCTCTATTTGTTTATTGCAATGATTGTTGTACCTGAACGTGTAAAGTGCGGACACTTGTATCATGATATGCTTCATGCAATTACATGTGAAGTTGTATGTACTATAGACATGCTTAATATATATTTGAAACTATATATGGCATTTTTTTTCTTAGCTTTGGCAAGAATTATTCCATTTAACTTGCAAACTTTCCTTCTTTGTTGTCAGTCTGCTTGCATGGCACCAATCTGTTAAAACCCATCTCTATTTTGTAGTAAACCCAGCAACATCTCTCGTCCTTTAACAGATAGACATCTCATCAGTTGAGGAATATCCCTCTTGGGAGAGTCTTACTGAAGCAACTCGTATCATCTCAATCAAATTTTCATCTAATATATCAAGCTCCCCAGAATTGTGAAGTTGACAATACAAAGGTGCAATAAAATCTGCGGCAATCTCAGCTAGTTTCCATCTAGACAAATTTGCAGAAGCTTGTAATATATTAACAGAGAGCTCCCTGGCAGAGCTAAGGAGGGATACAATAAGTCCAAAGCATTCTTCCCCCAGATCATCCAGTACCCAAAATTCTGCAAGCCAAGAGAGCTCTATGTATTGGTTTAGCTCAATAATTTTTTCACCACTACTCATATTTGTCCACAGACATCCCATCGGCCTTTGAAGCTTTCTATCAGAATAAAACCAGTACACTAGTTTGTCCAACGCTTCATAGCAAATAGGAACCCTGATAACATGTGAGTTGCTACAATTGTGAAAAAATCAAGTTCAATGTGTCAGTTCAGAAGTGGAATCAATTGTTCAAATAATAAAAACACTAGTCGAATTCAAACTACACAACAAAGACAAAGAGCCTTTAATATACAAAAAAAAAACACAAGGAGTACAGGATTCGCGGTTTGCCATTCAATCTCTTATTTAAGAGGTGGATGGTTGAAACCCTGCCGAACTTGAATCCGTGGACTCTTGACCACTATTAAGGAATATATATTTTTCTTTCAAAAAAAAAAACATACACACAAAATGGTTTTATCTAAGTTAGGACCAAGGCAACCACTAATAAGTAATACAATTTTTCCCCAACTTTTTAATTCCAGAAAATGGTTTTATCCAAGTTAGTGTGAAGAGATGAGCCGTGGTCCGTCAACTAGTCCATTAACATATAAAACAACAGCAGCATTGTTCGTGAGTTCATGAACGTTACCCAGGGTTTCTTATCTGCGCAACCTTAGGAAATCCAACAACAAAGCATAAAATAATTTCCTCAAAATAAAAAAGTACCTGTCCTCCATTCCTGACTCGAACAAAGCATGCAAATACTCAGAATTAGCCCACAATATAACTCTGTGAACATGAACATGAGGTACCGCGGAAGAGCAGACGCTACAGGTCCAGCAAGTCTCTGTAGTTTCCCCAGCTTCAAGAATCATGTCCCTGCACGAAGGTAAATGTTTAAGAAGTACATGGAGTCAAAAAATACACTATCCCTAGGGAAAGATATCACATGCAGTTACATGGTTGCACTGACTAGCCTACTACAATCTATTCAGACCAGCAATGTCATACCAAAGAGGCTTTGCACTTTCAAGTATGCAAAAAAAAAAAAAAAAAAGTGGACTAAGAAAATTAAGCATGATATTATATGTTAGAGAAAAAGAATCTCACGAGAAGCTCTTTCCAGCAGGTGTGAGGGCTCCGCTAAAATCAAAGATTGGAACTGAAACCCCCCATTTTGGACTTTCTCGATCTCGACACAGCATACTGCATAAGTGTTGAAGGTGACATTTTTTGGCAATGATATTTAGTTTCTTCACAAGCTCTACTCCTACCTGTACATACCCCTGATATATAAATTCCAAGAGCTTGATAAATACTGGATAATCTACGTGAGGAGACAGTTGAATAGCTTTCCGTTTTTTCTTTTCTTGTCTCGAGTCCCATTCATCTGTTCCCTTGACAGCAGTTGGTCTTTCATGAGGCAACAGGGCAGGGCACCAAGTCCTAAGAATTACAGAATGAACAAACAAACACTCTCCAGTTGCAAATATGAGTTCTAAGTCTGCAAATTTATCATCTTTATAAACTGTTATGGCAACTCGATCCCCAAGCTTGCATGGAAATCCATAAACCCCAAATAAACTAAGAGCATGAGCAGCAATGTATTTTGCTCCAGGAGAGTAAGCGCCACAACAAATATCTTTAAGTTCATTGGTCAACTCGACTACAACGCCATCAGGGGAACCTGAAACATTACGTCCTGTCTGGTCTATCAAGCCGCACTTGGACATCAATCCAGCTAAAACCCATATACTAAGTATCAAAAGGAAGTCTCCACCTTCCCAGTGATCCAAAGCTTGGCAGCAAGTTTTCTCAGGCATCAAACAACTCAAACGTGGGGAGAACTTTGGACGATTGCTCGTGCACCATCTCATAAAAAGAATAAGTGTTTTCACCCCCTCACACTTCACTATAAAATTTTGATACCGCGGAAAAACTGAAAAACACGCTAATTTAATCAAGCTGATAGATGACTGCAGTGCATCTAGCTTTCCAAATTTGTCACTGGAAGACATGATATTTAGTTTAGTCAGCACCTTTTTTAGACCAACTATGCCACAGGACTCCAGTAGAAAGGAAAGTACAAGCTTGGCCTTCGATGAAATTAATTTGGAAGGAGAATATATCAACATCATAACTGCCCATGATACTGACTCATTATTGACAGCATATGTAATCTCAGATTGATTTATTTGAAGGTGATCTGGAGCTGAATCCATGAAGACCAGGCTATCAGCAAGCATAATAAAAGCTTCATATTAGATATGCTAAGTAATAAACTTAAAATTGACAGAAAAATAAATGTGTATGCCTTGTGTAACATTGTGCAAAAATATTTATCATCCTATATGAGCCACGAAAGGCAGAAAATGAGAGATCCGTACCAGGCACAAATAATGAGCATATCAACTGTTTCTTTTCCCTCCGCCACAATGGTGCATTCTTCATTGCAGTAAGCTGCAAGGTACCCCACTATCTCCCATATGTGTGGACACAAATTAGGATCCATGTCAAGAATTAAATATTCTCTTGCCATTCGTATTTGGTCTTCCAGAGCCAGAGAGTATGATGACTGATGCAATCTGTCGCATCGACCAAAAAGAATATCAAGAATAACTTCATCGATTCCAAATTTCCAAAACAGTAAATGGTGCTCTCCTCCCCAACGAGCAATCAATGCCAACAGAGATGCCTTCATTAACAACTGTAACTCAAGATGGGAAGTTTTCCCAGAGCTGCTCCTTACTTTCAACCCATTGATGATGGACTTTACGATATGCTCACCATAGACACTTATCAAATTGACACAGTCTTGTTCATACAACTGACGTACAATATCACAAGCTCATTTAGTATTGGGGCTACAATATAGTATATCATGCAAATTTAGAGACACAAAGAATACCATAAGACATTGAGCAAGTTTGAAACCCTCCATTTGAACTGGTATAGCGTGGGAGTGATCCATACAGTAGACCATTAACTGAAGGCCTGCTTTGCACTCATCTAGAATTTTTCTGGCCCCATAAGCACATAGAGCTAGTACATCAAAATTGCGTTAGCTTTACTAGTCCAAGGATAAAGTGGATATTGTATTAGCAGGGGAAAAATATTACAAGAGTGGTACCTATGGCAGCATACAACTTCAGTACCTCAACTTTTACAGAAAGATCATGCTTCACATGGATATCTTCTAAAGCTGAGATCAAAGCAACATCATTCCAAACATAATATCTGGAGGTAGGCCATCTCCATATAATTTTACTCAAAAGAGAGGCCATTGCCAGAAAATATTCAGTTGTCTCAGTACCACAATAAAATTTAAGTATGTTACTAACAATATGTGTTACCGCGGAAGTTTGTTTTAGCTTGTCCCAAACTTCTGTTTCCATTTTACAACTCATGTTTGATATAACTAGATCCAATGCTGCTGCACAAGATATCCCAACTTCTGATTGATGGGAATTCAACAAGGATGAACATGGCTGGACTACAATACTAACTATAGACTGCAGTGCAAAACTAGGCAAAAGTCTGATCAAATTTGATAAGACGCTGGCAACATGCGGTAATACTGTTTCATTTTTATCTTGAAGAATCCCGACTAAGGCATTGGCAATATCTGCAAGTGAGTCCTGAACCAGTGGATATGAAAAGAAAAATTTCAGAAAAAGGAAAAGACAAGAGAGAGGCTTGAAAAGCTCCAATCAATAATCATGATTATCAAATGCGTAATGTTAAAAAACTTTTTTTTTTCGATAAAGGGTTACACGGGTACAATGAACCGTACAAGACATAACAATATCAAGTACCTATAATCCTACTCCAGCACACAAGTCACACGGTACACCAATACCCAATAATACAAACAAGTCATTTAATGACTGCCTATACATAACCCTAAAAAGCTAAACAGTCAATGGAAACCAAACCATTAAATGACAAAGGCGCATAAACCGGAACAGACTCCGTAATGTTAAGAAACTTGAAGACACTAAATCAGCAGGCTAGTGATGGGGATGGTTAAATCATCAAGATATTATAAGTTACTTTTTTATCATAAATTTATTACCCTTAGAAGGGGATGACGCCACATCTGTGTTGTGATGGATTTGAGAAACATTGAGATGGAGGAAACAACATGTTTCTGTGTTCCTATATCCAAGCACTGCCATTTTGATTTTTTGCAGCCATCTGATCTGTGAGTAAAGAAAGAAAAATCAACGCAGTTGAAGTGTGGATCCAATAAAGAGGGTTCAATTGACGTAAACCCTAGGTAGGCAACAAAATATGAATTTGAGATGTAGGCAACAAAGCAAGGCCGCCAATGGTTATAGTAATAAGGAAGTTGACTGAGGAGAAAAAGGGGCACCTGAAGCCGAGGTTGAGGGCGATATAAAGGCGCTGGTGAACAAGGGTGAACGAGTGATCAGTTGTAAAATCTTGCTTATGAGAGCCGTGCCTGGGCGCTTTCATCTTGCGCAACGAGAGGGACAAAGCAGAGCCGAGCCGTTGCCACAGACAACAGACGGTGGAGACTGACCGACGGCTTCTAAAATCTGAATCGTCTTGCAATTGTTTTTAGGCGGATGACCGAGGGAAGCTCTGTGAAACTGCTCAATAGAAATATAATTAATTTGATGAAGAAGCCGGCTGATGGGGATTTGATTGCTCACGTGTCTGTCTAGGTGTAGGGTATGAATTTGATTGCTAATGACAACTATGCATGGTCATGGATTGGGATGATTGTGAGTATTATCTGCAGCAGTGTTATAAGAACTACCCGGTGATCGATCCGGTGAGGTCATCGGGTCGATGGGTTGATGGTTCAATCGGGTTGAACCGTGGGTCTATGCATAAACTAATTAATAAATTAGTAATATATAAATTATATGAAATTATGAAAAAATAGATAAATGATACATATTTTTATGATAATATATTGAATTATAACTTAAACAGTCAATTAATTAAATTAGCTCAACTGGTTATGGTGTTAATATGATCTAATAATAGTTCGCGGGTTCGAATCCAATGGGTGTCATCATTTTTGGAAATAAATAAAATAAAAAAACCGGGTTTTGACCGGTTCAATCGGTCAAACCGTCGGTTCAACCGAGTCTTGACCGGATTTTGACTGGGTCAATGCATGTTGGGTCCAACATGTGAACCGACCTGATACACCCTCCGGGTCACGGTTCAACCGGTCGAACCGGCTGGATCGGGTCGGGTTTTATAACACTGATCTGCAGTATGTTCGGAACTATTATAAAGACGAAGCCGGATGGTTTATGTATCTCTTATGTTGCGACCACTTGGATGAAATGAAATGTCAATGGAAATTATGGAGGATGAAATGGAATGAAATCGGTGCGGAGCAAGAGACCGGTGGTGGTGGTAGTGGCGGTGGACGGTGGTGGTGGTGGTCGGTGGCAGTGGTCGGTGGTGGTTGTGGGTGGTGGTTGGTGGTCGGTGGTGGTGGTCGTTCGTCGGTGGTGGCGGGTGATGTTGGAATGATAATATACCTTGTGTTTTGCAAGGAATGATTTTAAATTATTTGGATTGAATGGAATGAAGGAGGAATGAGTCATTCCATTCCGTTTGGCGAAGTGGTCAAGTTTTAATGCATTCCCTCTGGAATCACCATTCCATTCCCCCAAAACTCATTCCATTCATGAAGTGGTCGCATCATTAGAGTATAGCTTCTGCCCTGATAGAATGGAGGTGACGGAGGATAAGTTTTCATTTAAAAGGCCATTAGCTGAAGCATGTGGAGTGACAGTGGATCAAATTTGAAACTAGAATAAGGTGTGATATAATTATGCGACTACACCATTTGACACTACAGCGACACGCGCATAAAATGTTATTTTCAATTGATATATGTTGAGTGATACTAATGTAACAAAACATGTGTCCCGAAGGATTTGTCGCGTTTGCCGCATGACGCAGGTTTGTTGTGACATTTTTATTTTGACAGTGTCGCATCCGATTGCGACGAATTCGTTATTATGTTGCAAACAAACTATGACGAAGTGAGTGCTGAAGATATGGAAGATTACAGGATGAAGAAGGTACATCATGATGACCCAATGAAAGATTTGTTACATTGATCACACACAATTCCAGCTGAGAAGCAACCTCATCAATCCGTCCCCCAGCAGCAACAACTAGTAGTAATATGCATGTAGTGGTGAGATTTGGCATTCAAATATGCTTGTGTGGATACCTCTTCTCTTATGAAACATGTTTGATTTCCTTTGGCATTGTGTTACGTATAAAACTATGAAATGTCAAAATAAAACCAAAACGAAACGCTGCTGTTTGCACTGATCTGCTCGCATAGTAGTAGTGGCAGTGCTCCTACCTGGTCCGGTTTTAAAACATGTAAGTTCGGTTCAATTAAACCGGTCTAATAGTTACCGTTTGATAGGAACCATCCATCTTTCCTTGTCGTGAACCTTCTGGGAAAATTCTGCATTCGAAATAGATGAGAGGGATAGAATCAAAACGCCTCCTTTCTTTCACCAACAATGGTCACCGCATCAGATTCGCAATTTCCCTCCCTTTTTTTTCAAAAATTATAGTTGCTCTACTAAATGCCTCGTCATCAAATCATCTTCCGTCCTGTTTTGTTAATTGTTATTCTTGATGTTGGATTGCGACATATTTTATAAGAAATAAATAGGAAATGAGATATAAAATAAGATAAATATAAGTGAGTGGTGAATAAAATATAAAAGATACTAACTATTATGCGACACTGACAGATTGAAAAGAGAACCGTACTAAATGAAAACATGACGAAGAAGAAATATATACATCAATGTAAAAGAAAGCAAAAAGAGGACAAGATAATAACATGTATTCTTCCTAGAAGGGTTGGTTTTAGGGTGGGTTTCAGAATCCGGTGTTTTGTTTATTTATGGATTGACTGAAAAGTTCATTGTTTGTTCTTGCAGTTGCATTCAAGTCACGGGAGGATCACAAGAAGCAATTGGAACTCGAGGAGGCCCGTAAGGCTGGTCTTGCCCCTACTGAGGTTGACGACGATGGAAAAGAAATCAATCCCCATATTCCTCAATACATGTCTTCTGCACCTTGGTATCTCAATTCTGATAAACCTGTAAGTACCAATGATTCTGAAACTGAATTGAATTAAACTGAAATGTGTTTGTTCGACCCTAGAGTTTAAAACATCAAAGGAAGTGGAAATCAGTGCCAAAATTTTCAAATCTTGGTATGACAGGTGCAAAGGTGATGAGTTCCCGACCGATTCCCTCGAATTCTTTCCCTCAATTGCCTTACTGGTTTCGCCCTCCCATGGGCTCATCAGGGGAG
>JAWWMW010106267.1:0-10570 GCA_035048345.1 Echeveria elegans
TTTGGATTTAAAGTTCAAAACGAATTTACTTTTTGTTAAAATTTAAACTCAAATCTCCTTTCCAAACTCAAACATTGCTGTTAAGGTGGTTTTGGAAAAAAAAAAATCTCAAATCTAAAACAAGAAACAATCTCACAGTTCTTTAGCTTCTTCACCTCAACCCACCTCCCTTCTTCCATCACCAACGCCACCACCGCACCAACACATCCGCACCACCTCAGCCCCAATCCCTCCTCAAACAACCCCAACCCACCCCCGACAACCCCTGTCCCGACCCATCAACAATCCACCGCAATCCAATTCCATCTCCGCAATCCACCGCAACCAAATTCCATCTCCGCAACCCACCGCAACCCGTCACCTCCGAAAATTCTCACTGCCGACCGACTCCATCACCTCCGAAAATACTCTTTAACTTTCCCACCACCGCAACCCATCCAATTGAACCCAGCCGTCGCATTTCGCAACCCACCGCAATCCGTCACAAGCCACCCCGACCCATCAGTAGTCCACCGCAAGCCAATTCCATCTCCGCAACCCACCAACCCGTCACAACCCACCGCAACCCATCACCTTCGAAAATTCTCACAGCCGACCGACTCCATCACCTCCGAAAATCCTCTGAACTTTCCTACCACCGCAACCCACCCGTCGGAACTCCCAACCCGTCGCCACAACCCGACCCCAACCTCTCCTCGTACGCGTGGCCACCGCCAATTACCGCATCCGATCCCAACCCCAACCTGCAGCCACCGCCACCACCGGTCGATTCGAGCACAAACACTCCGCAACCCATCTGCACCACCTCCGTCGCAAACCAACCACCGCCGACAACGTTTCTCAATTCGCCTTCAACAACAACTGCCCAAACCTGCAGCCACCGACACCGACTCGTCAGAATCCGTCCGACCCTGAAGATGATTCCCTTCCCCAACCCAATCCCCAATTTTCGACAAATCCTAACCCTAATCCCAATAATTCAACACTCATCCGTCCGACAGACAGTGATGGTTGCGGAGTGACGACGGGTTGCGTGACTTTGGACCAGGAGTGAAAGAGGAAATGGGTTTTGAGAGTAGATAACGGTGGAAATTTATAAACACTCTCAAGTTTCCAAATGAATTTTGGATGAGATTTGAGTTTATTTTTTAACTAAAACTGAACTTGTTTTAAGTTCAAAACAAGTTCAAATCCAAATCGAAATTTTCACTCACCCATTTTATAAATGGGTTTTAGTTAGATATTGTTAATAAATGTATGATTTGTTAGTTAGATATTTAGTTGGAATGATTTAGTTAGGTGATAAGAATTTAGTTAGATGTTGTTGATAAATGTATAGTTTGTTAATTAGATATTCTTTTAGATAGATAGATATATATATATCTATAAATATAATAGAATATCTAACTGAATGAACCACACATTTAGCGACGAAATGTTACTAGATTTCCTAATTTAGCAACGGAACCTAACTAAATCCTTATCAACTAACTAAATAATTAAATAATTAAAAAAAAAATAAAAAAAAATAAAATTAAAAATAAAAATTAAAAAAAATTAAATTTAACAGAGAAACAATTTTCGTCGGGACGACGAGATCACCACTAGTTTCTATTTATAAGAAATTAGTAAATATTAGAGATTTGTGTTCATGTCATTAAACAAGATATTTGTTATCAAGTCATGAACACAATATTTATAGTTTTAGCAATTTTCACTTTCTATCCAAATTCTATAGTCTTATCTATATGTATAATAGAATTGGTTTTGTCATGTCTCCACCATCAACATTTATATAATTATGAAGATGTCAATATCTTCAATCACTTATTACAAATCATGCCATCAATTTCGTATTTGATCGTGTATTTGATCAATCGTTAATCGTATTTGACCGGATAGATTTCACATTTGGGACGACCTATGAGCATATTTGACCGTATTTTACCGATTATTGAACAGAGTATATTCTTTCGATTAATGTAATGAATGCGTTGATTAGCCCTTTCATCCACATTTTCGTCGGGACGACAGGCAAAACTCTAGTATCTAATAACAAGTCACCAAGTCACCATGTCAGCCAGTGATGATGATTCAGTACTTGCTCTGCAATTTTTTTAAGCACCAGTTCGGACATAATTTTAGGTTCACATTATAATCATAATTAGTCAAATTATGAATTTAGTTTTGAACATATTTTGAATTCATTTTCAATCACTTTTTAATCAAAAATTAAATTCAAACCCTTTCTCAAAATCATCTCGAATTTTTTGTTGTTTTTAAACATTTCAACAAATTCATTCATTTTATTCATTCGTAACACCTTTGTACCTAATTCCACCACAACTTCCGACCGGTCACCACAACTTCCGACCGGCGGTGGTGTGATTGTGGTGGTGGTGACGGTGGTGTGGTGTGGTGTGGCAGTGGTGGTAGCGGCGGCGGTGGTGGTAGTGGCGGTTGTGTGGTGGTGGTGGCGGCGGCGGTGGCGGCGGCGGTGGTGGTAGTGGTGTTGGTGGCAGTGGTGTGGTGATGGTGTGGTAGTGGCGGCGGTGGCGGTGGTGGTGGCGGTGGTGTGGTGGTGGCGGTGGTAGTGGTCGTGGTGGCGGCGGCGGTGGTGGTGTGGTGGCGGCGGTGGTGGTGGTGTGGTGTGGTGGTTTTGGTGCTGGTTGTTTGGTTGTGTTGTTGTGGTTTGGTTGGTGAAGGGGTGTTTGGTTTGATGAAGAATGAATGTTGTTTGTGTTATTGTGATTTTGAGGAAAAAAATTTTCAAACCCACCTTTAGAGAAAGATTTAAGTTTGATTTTGAGTTTTAGTTTTAACAAAAAAATAAATTCATTTTGAGTTCAAAACAAATTCAAATTCAAAATTCCTCTCAAAACCTCTTTACAATGGGAGCTTTTAATGTTTCAGTTACTTAAAGTTTGAGGCATTTGCGATGAACAGTCACAAATGTCAGCAACTAATGGGATTCATATCTCCATAAGTTGCTTGCAGACATGGGGGATGAGTCATTTTTAGGAACCTCCAACTTGGATTGTGATGACTTTACATGTCCACGTGGACTTTGAACATAAGCATTCGGTCATTAGTCCATTTCCTCATAAACACTCATTCATGACTACTAACATCGCGGTAGCGGTGGCTGGAAATAAGATCATAAAGTTTTACCGATGACTATTATAATTTTGTCGCTGAATGGATGATGGATGAAAAAGGAGTGCAGTAAGTTTTAGGGATGACTAATTGAGTTTTAGCGACAAAAAATTTCGTGCGAATGTCTGTTTTGAGGTCAACCAATTCTATTCGGAGAGGTAAATTCAAAAGTTCATATTTGCACCGTTGTTCATGGTCCCTATTCTATTATATATTACTAGCGGGACGAAAATTTTTCCCGTGTTTTAATTCAATTTTAATAAAGATTTTTAACGTTTCTCGCTATACTTTTATTATTGTAATTTAAAATTTTGAATTCTACATATTTTTTAATTTTTTTTAATATAGTTTCATTATGGGGCCAAGAAGTGAAAATTGAAAAGTAGAGTTTGATTTGATTATTGAGCCAAGAAATGGGCTGCATGATGGTCTGATTTCATTAAAGTAATTTAGCAATGAAAATTTGAGTATTAGCGACGAAAATCGTCGTCGGTGAATGGTTGATGGTGGACAACTTATTCTATTATATATATAGATAAAGACTAGCGTTGTGCCCGTCGTCCCGACGTGAATTTTTTTCGTGTCTCAATTCGATTCTCTTCAAATTTTTTAACGTATTTCAAATAATTTTAATTTGTACATATGAATTTGGAATTTATAATTTTAAATGGGCTAATTTTTTAATTTTAATTTAATATGAATTTGGAATTTCTATTTTTTAAATTTTAAATGAGTATTTTTTGTTTTTGTCTTATTTTTATTTTATCATATTCCTCTTTTGTCTTATTCCTAATTCATTTAATGAAAAAAATGTATGATATAGCAATGAAAAAAAATTTGTACCTAATTATGTGTTGAGGACATAAGTCAATTATTAAGATAGAAAACAACGTGTTCATTGCTTTATCGAGGCTGACTGAAAATATCACCCAATTCACAGTGGGATCTTTTTGACAATTATTAAGGCTGTCTCTCTCATGTTGGCTGGATGATCCGATAGTCATTAGATATTGCCTTGTTGATCACGTGCGTCCAACTGTCTCTTGAGGTGGCAAATGGGTGGATTGAGTGATTTATGGATGAATTTTAAACGAATTGGATTTTAAATCGTCTAGACCATTAAACCCATTTAATCTGTTTAGTCTTTTTTTTACCTGAACATATTAATATCATATATGCCCAAAATGGCTATCACAACATTGCTTCACCGAGTGTCACAAAGATAATTTGAATGCAAAAAAAAAAAACAATGAATTATAAATGAATTTTTTAATGGACCATTTAGTAAAATAATATTTAAATGGATTGTAAATAGATGATTAATGGACTGTAAATAAATTTTTAATGGACCATTTATGGACCATTTATATAAATGGTCCAATTTACCACCTCTACTCTTCACAGCCATTGCAGACCTTAATATCAAAAAATCAAGTTCAGACTCAAGGTCTAGCGAGTTAGTTTTGCTGTTTATGAACTGAGATGGTAACAAAAAGGGTTACAAAAGGCAGAATTTTATAAGAGAAGGTTGTTGATTTATAAGAGAATAGTTATCTTAAGGCAGAATTTTGGTATACACACAACGATTCGGATTCAGAGGATCATTGTTGGCGTAGGAGTTGAGATTGTCTTCCCCATGTAAGCATTCATCTTTTACATACACATGTCCATTGCTCGCTAGGCTTTTCATACTGAAATCAGATAACACTTAATAGATGATAGATACCTGTATTTTTGATGCATGCCGACTTAGGGTAAACATGCGATCTTCTGTGTAGACATTGTTCATGAGATACCTGTTGGATCATGGCTAACTTCCTGTTGAAAAATCCATCTTTCCCGGGATAGCAAAATAAACTTACCCGCGAACTGTGGTGCATCGGAATAGCGACTTGTATCTTTCCTTATTTCAGTGATATTGTTGTGCTTTGTAGATACTCACCAAACATCAAAGAGATCGAACTGGTGAAGCACAGGAAAGTAAGGCGAGCTAGACCGCACTATCTACGAGGCAAACTCCCACGTCTCTCGACTTTCAAGTGATTATTGTCTGCAAAATGAAAATATCAAATTGTAATTCCTTTTGTAACCCTTTTTGTTACCATCTCAGTTCATAAACAGAAAAACTAAGTTCTGAAAACTCGCTAGACATACCAAAACAGGTCTCAATATTTAAGTCATGACCTTGAGTCTGAACTTGAATTTTTGATATTAAGGTCTGCAATGGCTGTGAAGAGACAGTTGGACGCACGTGATCAACAAGGCAATATCTAATGACTATCCGGATCTCAAATCCAGCCAACATGAGAGAGAGAGACAGCCTTAATAATTGTCAAAAAGATCCCACTGTGAATTGGCTGATATTTTCAGTCAGTCTCAATAAAGCAATGAACACGTTGCTATGAAGTACTCCGCATTTTTTATTCTTCTTTTCTATTTATCTCTCATATAACACTATTTTTTATATTTTATTTTTCACTCACTTACTTTTATATTATTTTCTCTTTCACACTATCATTATTTCTTAAATTTTGAAATAACTATCAAATGTATACAACAAAAGAGAACAGAGGGAGTATTAAAACCCGGTCATTTCTCATACAATAACTTCCACCACAATTGCCGTTTCCGCACCAGGGGTCAACTGTTTCTGGGTGGGGATTGGTTCAGTGTTGATAAGATTCTAATGGGTTCCTACGATAGGCTAGCTAAACGTGCTCTTGACACTGGTGTCCCTGTCATGGTCGAGGTTCGTTGCCATTTGGCGAAAATCGTAATGCCTTGCAGATGTTCTTGTTGCGGCATATGCGTTTTTCAGCTTTCTTTCCCTAGTCGATTCTAAGTTTCCTTGTTGCAACTTGCAGATTTCAGAGTTCAGCAAATGTGCAAAAGAGCCTCCGATCCCATTGGGAAAGGTACTGAAATTGTAAAATGATACCATCAGAAATGGGATCTTCACCTTTACTTTATTTTTATTTTTGGAGTAATGGGATCTTGACTTTAACTCAGACTTCACTACTCGGTTAAGTAGTGAAGGAGAGAATATTACTTATGCCCATAGCTTGACTAACATTACTTATGCCCCCGTGTGTCGATGTAGGGTTCAGTTTTCTGGCAACCTCCCGAGGAAGCTTTGGAGACTATTTATAAGATTTCCAGGGATCCTTCTACTAGTAAGTATGGTTCACATGAAGGTCTGCCAGAGCTTAAGGAGGCTTTAACTAAAAAGGTGGGCTTCAGACCCAAAATTGATAATCCCGCATTGAAAGTTGTTCTATGCGAACTTGGTTTTCATTGACGTTTTGCGTATGTTGTATATAGCTGCGTGAAGAGAATAAATTGTACAAATCGTCGGTCATGGTAACTTCTGGATCAAATCAGGTAAAGTGAATCTCTATCTACGCAGTTAGTAGATCTTGGATTGCACATACTGTTTGTTAAAGTATCGTGTTTGATATGTTCTGCAGGGATTCTTGAATCTAGTACTTACTCTCTGTGATGTGGCGGACTCGGTTATACTTTTTGCACCGTACTTTTTCAATGCGTATGAATCTTTCAAACTTACTGGTATTAGTAAAATTCTCATTGGCCCTACGGATCCTCACACACTTCAGCCTGATGCTGGTATGGACAACACTGCCGCAATACTTGATGTATTTCCCCATTAACACTCAGTTGATGGTATGCACATGTTAAAGTATATGTTTGCAGATTGGTTAGAGATGGTTCTGTCCAATACTAAACCTGTGCCGAAGCTCCTTTCCATAGTCAATCCAGGAAATCCATCAGGAACTTGTATTCCGCACACTCTGCTAAAGGTTTTGATTTTTCCCAGCCCGTTTCTAGCAACTTTCTTTCTTTCTAGTAACTGACTGATATATGATGTTAACAACTTCTGATAAGGTAATTTCCTTGATTTATGTAGAGAATATCGGACATCTGCGAAAGAGCTGGCACCTGGCTCGTGATAGACAATGCATATGAGTAAGTCTCCGTAGTGATTCAACACTATGCGTCTGCTTCTCGTTGATTGTACATTAAACCAATATGTGTGGTGTGAATGTTCAATTGTTTCCAGGTTTAATATTTGCCGATTTGTTCAGGTTATTATTAAGATACTGATCCTTCTTCGCATTCATAGGTACTTCTTGTATGACGATTCGGAGCACTCTTGTGTCGAGGGAAACCATGTTTTCAATCTGTTCTCTTTCTCAAAATCATACGGCATGATGGGATGGAGACTCGGATATGTAAGTAAATATGAAGACTTCCTTCATCAAATTCGTAGTACAAGATCTATACCGCTCTTACCATTTGTTATTCTCAGATCGCATACCCATCAGAGTCCGAAGGTTGTCTGACTCAACTCCTCAAAGCTCAAGACAATCTTGCAATCTGCGCCCCAATCATCTCCCAACACCTTGCTCTCAACTGCATGAACCTCGGCCGTGAATGGGTCAAGAACAAAGTCAAGACACTCGTAGAAAACAAAGAGCTAATTTTAAACGCACTTCAGCCTCTCGGACTTGATGCAGTAAAAGGTGGCGAAGGCGCGATCTACCTCTGGGTAAACCTCCCTCCCAAGTACTCAAATGACGTTGATGTCGTTAAATGGCTGGCCAAAAAACACGGCGTGCTGCTTTTGCCAGGCAGCGCTAGCGGTGGACCTGGCTGCGTCCGAATCACGTACGGATGCGTAAACCAAGAGCAATGCAGAGTTGCTGCAATCCGACTTAAACAAGGATTGGAAGAGCTCATGACTGATGGAATGGTCGAGTAAAGAGTAGGTTAAAAGCAACATCATCGTTCGTTTTGTCAGTTGTTGCCCCCTCTATGTGATTCTCAAAGCTCAGCCGTTTTAGAGGACTAGTGTCGGCTTAGCGCGTAGGCCGTAGTTTTAGTTTCCTAATCGGTATAAGCTGGCCCATTGGGACACGTTTAAATATAATTTGTTTCTGGAATTATTTTAATTAAATTTAGGCAACGGGTTTAGGATTTAAAGACAAGAGTCTTAGGTTTGATTGATTCTGCGTCGAGGAGTCGGTCGGTCCGTGTTGAACTGCTCTTCAGGTTAGTAATGGGTTTTTCCATATACTCTAAACTTCAATGAATTGTAATACATTCGTTTTGATCAATTTTGATAGTTTTTTTTTTCGATCAATTTTGATAGTTGATTTTAGGGTTTGATGTTTGAAAGTAGTTGAATGAGGTTGGAGCTCGACGACTACATTTTATGAAATCTGAACAAGGTAACAATTCTTTCCGTTGAGTTTCAAGCAACCCTCATAATCGTGGAGTCTCATTCTCCTGTTTAATACTTACGGATCACAGTTGCTAAATAAGCTAAGAAGAAAGATGTTGGTACTTGTATCTATTATATAACAGAATAGTGTCCATCATCATCCAATAGAGAATATTCGAAATATTCCTCATTAAGGGCATTATGATAATTTATACAAATCACACGGGTCCGGCCCGATCCATTATAAATTAAAAATCAAAAGACAACACGAGCTCGTTTAAATTTACACAGATCACAGGGGTTCGGCCCGATCCATTAAAAATAAAAATTAAAAGTTTAAATTTAAAAAGACAACACGGATCCGTTTAAATTTATAAGAACCACACGGGTCCGGCCCAACCCGTTAAAAAATTAGATTTTAAAAATTTTAAATTACCCGTAATTGATCGGTTCGATTGCGCATTGGGACGATGCATCCCGTTGGAACGACGGGCGGTACACTAGTTCCTAAATAATATAAGAGGAGAAAGGTATAGCATGCAATACGTGATTTCCCCCAAGAGGTTGCGGACGTTCACTACTCCGCGAATCACTTCAAAGCGTATCAAGGACTCAAGATCTACTGATGAACCCACGGGCGAGTCCTATTTCGATACCCATGGTGTTGTCGCTCATGCATTACCTAAGTAGGTAAAATTTTGAGCTGAAGAAGTGTCCAAATGGTCCATAGTTTATCAAATAAGGAAATATAATTAAATACTCCCTCCGTCCCTAAATATAATGTTCATTTGAGGCATAAATTTTAAGAAAAAAAGTTATGCGAAAAAAAGTATGTAAGAGAATAAGTGGAAAGTAAATAGATTGGAGAGAGAATTTGTTTGTGAGAGTAGAAAATATTCCATTTAAGAAAATGAGAAGTATATTTTGGGACCCAAAAAAGGAAAATAGAACTATAATATGAGACGGGGAGTAAATCGCTTAGGATTAAATCAAATAATGATTACGATTTTTTTATAGTACTTTTTATAGAAATCATCCGTCACCTAAAAAAAGATTTATAAATATCAATCAAGAAGATTTGGTTTTATTAAAAAAAAAATCAAGAAGATTTGGTGCTAAAACGACAGCGTTAATAAGGATTATTATATGGGCACCACTAATCGCACTCCACACCCCAGCGGATTCCAGGGAAATTTCTAATTTTACCCCACCTCCACCCATTTACCTTAATTAATATATATAATACATTTTCAATATCTATTCTTATAAAAAAATAGGGAGAAGGACCTAAAAATATACTGCGAAATTACCTTTCTGCCCTTCATTAAACAAAAGAAAAAGACTCAACTACCCTCTCTTCACAATTTCACCCCCTCTTTACCATTAATTACAATATAACCCATTAAATAAAATTTAAAAACTTAAAATTAAAAACATTAAAAATAAGCAGTTAAAAATCAAAAATGAAAAATGAAAATTTTAAAAATTAACATTAAAATAAAAAATTAAGCGGAGAACATTTAGTATTTTTAGATAAATCAAATGAAGACACGAGAAAAATTCCCGTCGGGACGACGGGAGCGCAGGTAGTGTTGATATAACAACATTCACGGCACTCATGAACACTCCTGAAACTGCAACGGTAGAAATGACTTGTTAACAAATTTACAAGAAAAAAACAAGAGCCGGTTACAGTCGCGGAGGGCGTAGGGATAGGGACCAGTCTGTTATTTGAGCGGTGGCATGGAGTTAGAGTCTAATTGTCTAAAGAAAATGCATATGCGAGTCTATGTCTATCTTCATGTTCTTCTTTACTGAGAAAGTAGTGTGGTAAATGGACCGCGTGATAACATGAAACATGCTACATTTTATATACGCCACTAGTGGTGATCCCGTGGTCCCGACGGAAATTATTGTTTCTCTGTTAAATTTAAAATTTTTTATTTTATTTTTTTTTAATTTTTTATTTTTTTTAAATTTAGTTGGAATGGATTAGTTAGGTGATAGGGATTTAGTTAGATGTTATTGGTAAATGTATGATTTGTTAATTAGATATTTAGTTGGAATGGTTTAGTTAGATGATAGGGATTTAGGCTATGTTCTTTTGACATTAATTTAAAGTCAGTTCAGGTCAACTGATAAATATTTACTATTTTAAAAATTATTTTAAAA